>JASDQU010277241.1:0-12723 GCA_032191745.1 Picea mariana | reverse complement strand
TTTGTATAGTTTTGACCCTTTTGTTGTGCTATGGAATTAACCTTGTGCCATGAATGACTGTTTTTCTGTGTTGATGATGCGGAGTTCTTGTCGCCCTATGCGGATGAAATTTCAGTGATAACACCCATGACTTGCTGCCTAGAAACTCCCAAGCAAGTCTGATTTAATCTCTTTTCCGACTCGTCTAAAAAACGAAAATATTTTCGAGTGATTTGTCCCCTTCACACTCATAAAATGGACTCGAAAGGTTGTGAGTCTTAGTTAAGCTCTTTTTCGACTCATTTTTCAAAAAGAGAAAATATTTCCGAGTGAACTTGTTTCTTTCACACTCGTAAATTGGAATTGAAAGAACGTCTATTTGGTACAAGTTTATCCCTTTTTCACACCAAGTAGACTAAATATCATGAAAAAGGACATTTTTTGGCGTTAAGTTGTGATTGCATCTCATGCCCTTGCTTGCAGTATTGAGCCTATAGTCGGTTCTCGCTTTGCATTATAAACCGTTTGCCTCAGCAATTTTGCATCCTTAACCAAGCAGAGCCTCGTTTATATCCTTCGCAATTTGACACCCTATACCCAGGAGTGAACATTCCCCCGAGTGTCCATCTCCCGCATGCATCTCCTTGCATTGAGCATAGGTATGTTCCCCTGCTGGAACTAGTTTTGCTTACTTGCAACACTCGTTTCCTCCTCTGTATCATAACATTCATTTGTCTATGAAAAAACAAAAAAAGATGGGTAGGAAGGGAGTATTATCTTATATTGGCAGCAATCATGCCGCCTTTGAATAGAGAACAAATTTATCAAGTCCATTTGTAATCATAATTTTTGGTTTAGCATAGCCTTAGGATGTTGAGCTCGTTATAGAGAGTTTTCTCTACCGACTAGTTACTCTTCCAGTCCCTATAGATAATTTCATTGATGTCTCCTATATCTAATGGTTTCACCATCGAGTCTATGCTGCCAGAGTCTTCCATATGTTTCATGCTCTTGTTCAAAGGAATTCTATCAACCTGTGTCGACCATGTCTAAGAACTCTTGACTTTGCATGTTGGCCATACCCTCAATTTGTCTCAGAGTCACATGATATTGTAGTCCTATCACACACCTTGGTCCTACTTTCATCATTGGTAGGTGACCTTGAACCCAACAGTCGACATTTCATCATTGGTCGTTGACTGGGTGGTTTCCCTTGTGTTCGACGACAAGACATCTATTCACACATTGGGATTAGTGCAGTGTCTTGGATGCCATTAGCCTTATTGGTGGTTTCCTCACCTTTATCAATAGTTTTCCTCATTGGCTACTATTCAAAGGGTCTTTTTTGTGTACCTCTTGCACTTGGCACACACGAAAGACGCACAGGGTCATTGGTTCATGAACATGTTCTTTGTCTGATTTCCTCCAAATCATGAAGCTCCTGCTTTGTACCTCGTGCTGAATGATGAGAGATGTGTTGGCGATGGAAGTCACTCCTAGATTGCTAGCAGGAGCAGAGCCCGACGCCCATCAGTTTTATGTCACGGTTGTTCATAGATGGGTGATCGAATGGCGAGAAACTCAAAATAATAGCGTTCCAACTCTGAAACTAGGCCAGGTATGCATGAGCAAGTGAGGTCTTCCGTAAACTTTAGACAGTGAGCTGTAGTAAAGGGTGAACAGGTGGAAGACTTGTACAAGAGAAAAGCGGAGGTCTGTTATAAACAACAGGTTTCTAACAGACTGAGGAAGAAGACATCCAAATGTGATATCATCTTACATTCAAACGCAAAGCCAGAGAATGCAGCAATACAACAATAAATATTTTATCATAACATAACCACAATAACTCACGCGACTCAGTCAATCACGAACTCTCTTAGCATGAGACGAAAATTAGATGGAGTAAGAACAACTGTCTATCATAAAACAAGAAATCTCATATACATATGCATAAGTTGAAAGCTAGAATAGTTGTTAAAACATTACAGTAGGGAGCTATGCTCTACCATCGATGCTTACAAAAATGGAAAAAATGCCTACATATACTCCTCCAAATTTTCCCAACAGAGGCATGCTCGGACCTCCAAGGCATGGCATCCCTTCAGTCAAACTCGTACTGATATCTTTCATTAGATGCCACCTTAACTCAGCATGGCTCCTGTAAGGAGGGTAGCTGAGCTATTAAGTGTTCGAATAGTGCGTGCAGACTTCTCTGTCAAGCTGAAGACTTCGACATGGCTTCTTTGAGAAAATTGATACACAGGACTTCCTCGGGTAGACGGTTTGCCAGACCCTCCATCCCTTGCAATTAATGAGTGAGGCGAGGTTCCAACCACCCCCTCTCTTCTTCATTCACTCCGAGCAGGTACTAGGATTGAGACCAAGTTGAACTGGCACCTAGAGAACACAGTGATCCCTTCTGCAGCTAAACTCGATGCTTCGGCCCTTGCGCAGCTCTTTCTATCACCCCCAAGTGACCACGGGCTGTGACCCTGTGCTTATCTTCAAAGACGCTTTTGGCATTTCACGTTTCGTGGACGGGAGGAGGCTGCTCCACATGCTTCAAGGTTACGATAGATGAAATGACGACATGGCTTGATCATGCACTACGCATCCCCTTGGATAGACGGTTGAGATATTCTCGGCAATACTGTGGGCCCAGGCTCTGAACGCCTTCGGCACTTCGTGTCTCGCGGCTGGGAAGAGCTAGTCCTTGTGCTTCAAAGTCGCAATGGGCGAAAATGCGAGGAGCCCAATCGTGCACCATGTGTCCCTCTGGATGGACGGCTAAGATATTCTCGGCAATACTGTGTAGTTCGTTTTACTGTTAGTGCCCTCCACACGTAACTGTCAGCTAAGGCTTAAGTGCTAGCGCCTCTTGCAACTTGCGATCTCGTGAGTCGGAGCGTCGAACCTTGGCACTCTCCCTCCGCGAAATCCCGAGAGGCGATGTTTTTTTTTTTTATTCCACAATTCTCGCAACTCGCGATCTCGTGCAACCAAAGGATATGGTCTGCCCTCCGAACTCACGAACCCCGAGTTCAAGAAATGAACCCACGCGCCAACTGATCGCGATCAACGGCCCTCGTTACTTCGCGAGTTCTCCACGGAGACTTCTGATCGTTCACCTCTTTAAAAACTTCTGCGCTATACTTGGCGTGACTCAGCTACCTGCAATTACCCACTGACCGTCGATTTGCTTCACAAAAATAGACCTTGGATGTTGCCGACGACATTTTGCCCGCTCGCTTTACCTGCTACTGGGAAAAACAAGGATTCTCCCGTGCTGCGCTTGATCACTTCGTGCAACTTGCAGACCCGAATGCTCTCGAGCCCATGACAAGAATTATCGCTAACATTAGGCTCCATGGGGGATAGAGCCGTCCCTGCGATGCTCTAAGAACTCCTTCTGTAGTTCCAGTCGCCTTTCTGTTGGGCTATAAATTCAAGCTCGAAACAGCCTGCTAAAAATACATGCCGATAAGTAAAAACGAACAAAATAAACATACATGCTCAAAGGAGCTTATTTATGTACAGCCTAATACTAATATTCTTTGTACATGAGGCTAGGTGAAAGCAAATTTCCACCATATCCAATCAAGTAACTTCCTGATGGAAGCTCCTTCCTTCTGTCGATGATTACAAACAGGTGGTGTAACCATGACAGCAGAACGGTTATGCTCTTCAACTCCTCCTTGCAGGCTGAAGTTGAGATGAAATAGGGCGGCTCCAATTTATGAAGGAAATGTGACTCCATGTATTCCTTCACAGGCTCATAGGACCAGTGGAAAACTCCAGAAAATTTGCGATAGACAGCTTCCTCTGCTACACAATTGTGGATGTGTGGTTGAATATCTATGGTAAGCACAGGTGGGTGGACAGCTGACATAGGTTGATTGATCTCAGGCGGTGGCTGCTCACTGACTGGCTCTGTGCAGTCTATAAACTGCATCTTCGACTACTCCTCTGGTTCTTCTGGTGCCTCTTCTTGGCTCTCCCAAGGGTCAAAGTCATAATCATCATAGATAGGACCTGTGAGAAATCTCTACTTTTCAATTTGTTGCTCAGGGGGGATGATTTCCTCGCATTGTCTTTCATTTGTGAACAGAGGAGAAGGCTCTGCAGTCTTCTCTTGGAAGTTCTGGGTGTCCAGCTCAGAACCTGATTCATAGCTGTCATACACGAGCTGGCTGCTATCCAAGTCATCAATCTGTGATGTGGGGCTCTGCTGCTCCTCAACTGAATAGTCGTTAAAGCTAGGTGAGCACCAGACTTCTTCATCTTGCAAAAAAGGAACGATCTCTAGATCCTCCTTTTCAATCCCAAATGTAAATACATCATGGGAAATATCGTGAAGAAAAAGAGAACAGTCCTCTTCCCCAACTACCACGTCATCGCTTTGATCTGAGACAACAAGCTCATCGGGGGCAGATGCTAATGCGCTTACGAAATCTTCAATCATCTCCTTTAAAGAGCCATCTAGAACATCTGCCTTGGTGGCTAGAAAATCCTCCCCATTGTCCTCAGATTCCAACCTTGCATGTTGGGCAGTGAGAGATTTTGCCTGCTTTATCAGTTTACTCAGAGCATCTTCTTCCCCCAGTCTTCTATCCTTACAGCCTTCATCAGACCTAATCATATTTGGGAGGATTTATTCTTCTGGACTCTCCCATGGGTCAGATCCATAATGACCATAAACAAGACCCGTGGGAAAGCTTTTTTCATAATTTCCCTCAGTAGAGTTGTTAAGGGCCTCTGCTTCAAAGGATGGAAAAACCTCAGCGCACTGTTCAGCTTCCCACCTATCAAATCTGGCAGTGATAGATTTTATCAGTTCCATAACTCCGCCTGAAACACCTTCTTCCTCCCTGGGATCTTTATAATCATTCATTGTAGAGATACCAAACTCATCTTCTTTAAAGGATGGAAAATCCTCTGCACATCGCTCAGCTTCCCACCTATCCAATTGGGCAGAGAGATATTTTATCAATTCCATAACTTCGCCCGAAGCAAATGAATGGGGAGGAGAAATGACTGATTCCTGATCCAGGTCATCAGGATCATCCTCATAGCCTTAATAAAAGACGGCTCTATCTTGTATACATTTGTTGTAGTATCCCTCACAACAGTTATGAAAAATCAACTCAGAGGGATACAACTTCTGACAGTAAGCGGTGAAAGCTGCATGGAATTCTACGAGTGAAGAAATGCTAGYAGGGGGTAAAGAATGATACCATTTACGAGCATCCCCTGCTAACGAGAACATGAACATTTTCAATAATACATCCTCATGCTGTATCTCCCACTGATGCATGAGTTCATGAAACTCCCAGAGATGATGAGTTGGGTTGTCCTCTTCACGCTCTCTAAATCTGGGAAAATAATCGCTCCATTCATCCGGAGAAGGGACATCATTAGGAAAACCAGGAATAGCAGAAAAATTAAAAGGAGCAAACCTTCAAGCCAGGATTTCCTCCATATCGAACTAGTGGAGTCGCCAATTGATCCTCGAATCATGGAGTCGCCAGGTGAAAGATGTACAACTTCAAATATGCCCAGTCCTTGTTCACCATCAAAGGCCAGATCTTAACATTGTCGTTACCCCAGGAATATTCTCAGATTGAGAAAGTAGCTGCTGAAACCTTTTCGAGAAAGCTCCTTAGGGTCAGCTTTCAGGTGTGCTAACAATAGTCACAGCTGAAATAGTGATTGTGGAAACAATGGAGTCGCCACAGTGGAGTCGCCAGGTGCACAGTAGCAATCTTTAAGGGCTCTGATGTCTGATGCACCTTCCGAATCAGAGGCTCAATGTCGTTCTGCCCAGGGAAAATCTTCAACTTCGTCCTCGGCAATGGTGCCAGAAATGTTGGTGACGGAAGTCACTCCTAGATTGCTATCAGTTTTATGTCACGGTTGTTCATAGATGGGTGATCGAATGGTGGGAAACTCAAAACAATAGCATTCCAACTCTGAAACTAGGTCAGGTATGCATGAGCAAGTGAGGTCTTGCGTAAACTTCAGACAGTGAGCTATAGTAAAGGGTGAACAGGTGGAAGACTTGTACAAGAGAAAAGCGGAGGTCTGTTATAAACAACAGGTTTCTAACAGACTGAGGAAGAAGACGTCCAAATGCGATATCATCTTACATTCAAATGCAAAGCCAGAGAATGCAGCAATGCAACAATAAATCTTTTATCATAACATAACCGCAATAACTCGCGCGACTCAGTCAATCACGAACTCTCTTAGCATGAGACGAAAATTAGATGGAGTAAGAAGAACTGTCTGTCATAAAACAAGAAATCTCATATACAGATGCATAATCTAAAAGCTAGAATAGTTGTTAAAACATTACAGTAGGGAGCTCTGCTCTACCATCGATGCTTACAAAAATGGAAAAAATGCCTACATATACTCCTCCAAATTTTCCCAAGAGAGGCGTGCTCGGACCTCCAAGGCGTGGCATCCCTTCAGTCAAACTTGTACTGATATCTTTCATCAGACGCCACCTTAACTCAGCATGGCTCATGTAAGGAGGGTAGCTGAGCTATTAAGTGTTCGGATAGCGCATGCAGACTTCTCTGTCAAGTTGAAGACTTCGGCATGGCTTCTTTGAGAAAATCGATACACAGGACTTCCTCGGGCAGACGGTTTGCTAGACCCTCCATCTCCTGTAATTAATGAGTGAGGCAAGGTTTCAACCACCCCATCTCTTCTTCATTCACTCCGAGAAGGTACTAGGATTGAGACCAAGTTGAACTGGTACCTGGAGAACACAATGATCCCTTCTACAGCGAAACCCAGCACTTCAGCCCTTTGCGCAACTCTTTCTATCACCCCCAAGAGACCACGGGTTGTGACCCTGTGCCTATCTTCAAAGGCGCTTTCGGCATTTCGCGTTTCGTGGACGAGAGGAGTTTGCTCCTCATGCTTCAAGGTTACGACAGACAAAATGATGACATGGCTTGATCATGCACTACGCATCCCCTTGGATGGACGGCTGAGATATTCTCGGCAATACTGTGGGCCCGGGCCCTGGACGCCTTCGACACTTCGTGTCTCGCGGCTGGGAAGAGCTAGTCCTTGTGCTTCAAAGTTGCTATGGGAGAAAATGCGAGGAGCCCAATCGCGCACCACGTGTCCCTCTGGATGGATGGCTGAGATCTTCTCGGCAATACTTTGTGGCTCATTTTACTGTCGGTGCCCTCCACACGTAACCGTCGACTAAGAATTAAGTGTTAATGCCTCTTGCAACTCGCGACCTCGCGAGTCGGATCATCGAACCTTGGCACTCTCCCTCCGTGAAATCCCGAGAGGCAATGGTTTTTATTTTTATTCCACAATTCTCGCTACTCGCAATCTCACGCAACCAAAGGATATGGTCCGCCCTCCGAACTCACGAACCCCGAGTTCAAGAAATGAACCCACGCACCAACTGATTGTGATCAATGGCCCTCGTTACTTCGTGAGTTCTCCACGAAGACTTTTGATCGTTCACCTCTTTAAAAACTTCTGTGTTATACTTGGCGTGACTCGACTACCTGCAATTACCCACCGACCGTCAATCTGCTTTGCAAAAATAGACCTTGGATGCTGCCGACGACATTTTTCCCGCTTTCTTGACCTGCTACTTGGAAAAACAAGGATTCTCTCGTGCTGCGCTTGATCACTTCGTGCAACTTGCAGACCCGAATGCTCTCGAGCCCATGACAAGAATTATCGCTAACAAGATGCATTAATACTCTCCTTTCAACGGGTCTCCTTCCATCAACTTCAAATCATCTATTCTGGAAATGAGACCTGGAGTCTTATGAGTACCTTGAGGCTTGCATTCATTAGTGACAGGTTCTCTCGCCATTGATAGTTGGGAATACATCAATCTCTCCTGATCTATGGATTCTTCAAGTGTTCGACCCTGACTCGTTTATTCACACTTGTAAGAATGTACTCGGTGCCTTGATACCCACTTTCATTATAGGTAGGCTATCTCACATTTGTTAACGGTATACCTCAATGACCGATAATCAAATGATGTCTCATTGTGTTTGACCTCAACTCCTTTATTCACATGATGTAGACTTGCACCTTTGGTTGATTGTGTAGAAGACTTGAAGACATCAGTATGTGGCCACAACTTTCCTAAGTTGTTGCTTCCTTTTTATTGGACCAGTTCCTATATGACTTTAGTAATCATGGGAGATCATATTGTACTCCATTATATACATATATCTTCAGATTGGTTTTGAGATTGGTTCTACTGGGCCTTGTTCGTGACTATGAAAACCTTTGGCATGTAACCACATTTGTGTTTTCCTACTCATGGCCACAGATAGTTGTTTGGTATATTTTCACATGGATCTGCAGTGTAATTCAAATTGGAAGCCATGTATGCAAAGTCAGTGCAGAATGTAATGAGCAACTAGTTCTTCCAGCTGGTTCCCCATCACTCCACTTATGGATTTTTATAATGTATTTCGGCCATTGCAGATACTCCTCTGACCTCACACATTATAGGGCATACGTTATAGCAAGATTTTCCTCACCCTATGCAATCTTGCACAGAAGGCCTTTTTCCATTTCCCTATGCAGAATTTTCATCCCTTTTTGCAAATCCTAGAGCTAAAAAATACATTTTTTCCACATGTACACACCTTTCCTACTATACAACATGCGTATACATAGGCTGAACCACTACAACCAACTTACATCGAGATTTGTACCCAAAAATGAAAAATGGAGTCGAGTTTCCATGTCACGACAGGAGATCTATGATCCTTGGACTTCGATATACTGGAAACGTTCTGACTCAGCCCGTCAGTTCCGTTTGAAGGATATAAATGGGACAATTTCGAGCTGTGGAAAAGAGGAGAAAGAATTCAACTTTGAGAGCAAAGTTACTCTGGAGAAATTATTTACTGCATATTGATTTTGGATCCCTTTGTCCTTTAAGTCCGAACACAGTGTTCAACCCCCAAGCCCTTCCCTTATTGATTGAGAACTTCATTGTCTCTCTTCTACGAGCTTGCCTTTGGTGGAGGATTGAAATGATGGAGGCCCAGCTAGAATGAAATTAGTTTCTCGGTTCCGAACCGTATCAACACGGAAGTCTGTAACATTTTCACTTCTGCTGATCATATATTAATAGAAATACTCTTTTCCCATCCAATTGATATCTTGCAAATATTTGAATTATTATTCCATGGGTGTATTTGTTATGTATATTAATGGATTATGCTATTGAATGTGATAATATCATTTATTATCACCATATGCTTACTTTTCTTGATTATTGAGAACTCGTTGAAGGTATATTGCTTTGGGTCAAGTGCTCAATGGTGGAATTCATCGAACGTCTAGACGAGGTAGGCCTTTTATCTTATCTCACTAGCATATTTGTTTATATAACATACTTGAGAATAGAGTTGATTTCTACAGTCATTTCCATCTGTTGTGGTTTACCCCTACCCATAGAGAGATTTTCCTCGTAACAAAATTCCTCATGCACCCAAGAGACCATTTTCTTTTAAAAAGAAAAATAATGAGCTTATGGAAGATTATATAGATGTTGGTATAATAAATTATGCCATCCTGGATATGGAGCAAATCAAGGATATTGAAATTCAGGTCAATCGTTTTGCGGGCTACTAGAGGATGTCATTCGATGGAGCTTGTTCAAGCTCGAGAAGCGAAGTTGGAATTTTTCTTAAAAGCCCCGAAAAGACTGTGTACCCACATGCTACTAGACTTGAGTTTTCTTGCACAAATAATGGAGTGGAATATGAGGCATTGATTCAAGGAATGATCCTTGCATGCGAAATGAAGATTGACCATTTGACCATAACTGGCAACTCTGAGTTAGTAATAAATCAAGTTACTCAGAAATATAAGATTAAGAAGGAAAGGCTTAAATCATATTTCAAAAGAGAAAATGAATTTATGGAGTCCTGTTGTTGTTTTAATATTTCTTTCATTCCAAGGGATAAAAATTAGAAGGTAGATTAATTAGCATTGGTGGCTTCATTGTCAAATCCAGATGACATCCGAAGTGAAACATCGTTTCAGGTAAAAAGAGTATTTCGACCTTCTGTACCTGATAATCAAGAGTATCTTCAAGTATTTGAGAATGATGAAGACCTAGAAAATTTTCTAGTGTATGAAAATGAAAATGAAGATAATGAAATTATTGTTGTGTCGAAGAATTGTGTCCAATTTGAATCTCTTTTCACAAGAGATGGTCATGCCAAAATTCTCCTGGAATAAGTGTTGGTCCGAAAAGTTAAAGAAACAAGAAAATTCAATATCGAGACTGATAGTTCCACAAAGTACATTAACTTGGGAGTTGATTGTACAACCAATGAAGTTGACCAATATGTCACACTCTTTAAAGAATATCTTGATGTGTTCACTGTTAGGACCACACAATGTACCTTTTTGCCCATTCTTTTTGCCATTATTATACCCTTGATCACCTGTATTTAGCCTCATATTATCACTTCATCTGATCATTCCAAGGTATACAACGTCCTTTCTCATTTACTATACGTTTAATTTGTTTTGCATGATATTTTACATTACTTTTGCACTTAACCATTGATTAGAAGTGCATAAGTGTCCATAACTGCAGATAGTATTCAAGGCAGGTGCTGAAACACAGAACTGTCCAAAGTCGTTGTTGAACTGATGCTAAAACACGGAGCTGCTACACAGTCAGAGGTCGCATATGCTGAAACACGGAGCTGCTACACAGTCTAAGGTCGCATATGCCGAAACACAGAGCTGCTACATAGTTCGAGGATGCAGATGTTGAAACACGGAGCTGTCACTCAGTTCAGAAGTGCAGATGCTGAAACACAGAGGAGACCGCCACGATGCTGAAACACAAGTTGTTACAGTTAGCAGTCAAGGCCGACACAGTCAAGAGCGCAATTCACGTGGCTGAAACACCCCGTGAATTGCGATGCTAAAACAACATCAGCAGCGATGAGAAGGAGTTGTTACACCAGCTGTAACAACAATACCTCGTTCAGCTCCTGTATTAGCATTCAGTTGCGTGAGAATAGGACACCCTATGCTGATTTAGAAAGAAGATCCGATTTAGTATAAGGTTCAGATATGCTTTGTAATGATTGTATCGAAGGGATTTCCTCTTTAAATTCAGGGGAAATCACCATTCGAGGGATCCAAGTTTTGATGTATTGAAGAACTTCAGAGAAGCGGGACGCATTCTGTACTTCCAATTTGTAATGTGATATTTCAACAGATGAATATAAGACTGCTTTGAGTATCCTTCTCTAGTCTCTCGTTCAAGGGAATCTTGTGAGAAGGGAGGGCCCACCTTCTTCACAAGATTCACCCATTAGTTAGAAGTGTGTTTGTATAATTTCTTTTCATGTTTTGTTTGACTGTTGTTTGTTGAAACACTGTTTTAATGGATTCCGCTTTGCTGAAACACTACTGACTCTGTCTTAGTTATTTAATGGAAGTTGTAATTCATTTTATAAGCAATCTTCTGTGATGATTTCGTGAGACTAGCAAAGAATTGGTTAAAGGTCCCTGCTCAGACAGAAAGGGATCGGGACATCATACCCTCTGTAGAATTCATTTAATGCTGCAAGTGTGCTAGCCAGAGATTTGGTTAAAGTGTTCCTACTCAGACAGAAAGGGACTACAACACATTGTCTTCTGTAGATTTCCTTTTCCTTTGCAAGTGTGCTAGCCAGAGATTTGGTTAAAGTGTTCCTGCTCAGACAGAAAGGGACTACAACACCTTGTCTTCTGTAGGTTTCATTTACCTTTGCAAGTGTGCTAGCCAGAGATTTGGTTAAAGTGTTCCTGCTCAGACAGAAAGGGACTACAACACCTTGTCTTCTGTAGGTTTCATTTACCTCTGCAAGTGTGTTAGCCAGGGATTGGATTAAGGGTTCCTACTGAGAAAGGAAAGAACCAAAACATCCTGTTCACTGTAGACTTTCCTTGGTGTTAGCCAGAAACTGGGTTAGAGATCCCTGCTCAAAAAGAAAGGAATCAGACTGCCCTGTTCTTTGTAGACCTCAACCCTCACAAGTGTGCTACAACAGAAGTAAGGCTCAAGGCTCCTGCTTAGACAGAAAGGAACTAAGTGCTTTGGTTTCTGTTAGATAGAGTTAATTGTTTTCTGCACTATTGTTTTCATAAAAGAGTGTTAGTACTGAGTCTCTGTTTGAGAGTAAGGGTCTTGTTCTCTGATTGCAAGATAGTTGTTCTTTCCCATTGCGATGTTATTTCAATGTAATCCATGATTCTTAGATTGAACTTTAAAGAAGTGCAATAGGGGGATTGCTTTCCTGTGATTTAATTCAGAGCTTCAGTTCATTCTAGCAAGTATAGATAGTACAATTTTCTTTACTACAACACTAAGTGCTTTTGGAATTGAGCATATATAGTGCGTGGCTATCTTTGAAATAAAAGACTTCACTGGGTTGATAATCTATGTTTCACTTGGTTGTTTAGAATTAATTAAGCAATTATAGTGACCAACATTCACATGGAGTTATGATTATTTAAAGGCGTATGAAAAAAAATAAAAATTCAACACATCATCCCATTAAGAGAAGGAGCAAAACCTGTCAAGCAGAAGATAAGGATGATGAATCCCAAGTTGAAACCACTAGTGAAGATTGAGTTGGAAAATTTGAAGCAAGCCGAAATAATATATCCCATCAGGCATTCTGTCTAGCTTTCAAATCTGGTGGTTGTGAGAAA
>JASDQU010277237.1:9770-24662 GCA_032191745.1 Picea mariana | reverse complement strand
TTAAAATCTATCCCAAGCATAGTTTGGTTTTGTTTTAAAGCTTGCGTAAAAATGAAAACAATCCCGAGCTTAGTCTTTGTTCTTTCTCATGCTCGTAAATACATGAGAATAAGTTACCGAGCTTAGTCTTTGTTCTTTCTCGTGCTCATAAATAAGTGAGAATGTAACCGAGTATACTTTTATCACTTTTTCAGACTCGTAAAGGTTATACGAAAAAGGAACCCCCTGGAGTTCCCTTTAAGCTCTTTTCAGACTCTCTAAACATGAAAAGATTGCCGAGTGATCTTGTTATTTTCACGCTCGTTAAAGTATTTGAAGAAAACGTCTGTTGAGCGATAGTTTATCTCTTCTTTAGTCTCATCAGACTAATTTACGAAAAAGGATCTGGGAGAGTTCTCTTTAAGTGTTTTTCAGACTCTCAAAACATGAAAAACCCCCGAGTTTTCTTTCTTTGGACTCATAAAACAAACATTGAAAGGCCCATATGGGACCGAACCACTCCTTCTTAGGGTTCGTTAAACATACTCTGAGGGACTCGTCCGAAGGATGAGCTTACATTACAAGAATATGTTATCCTCCTCAATCTTGTGTAAAAATAAAGAGGTACTCGCCAGAAATGGTGGGGGAAAAATTTGGAAAGAACTGTGTCTAAACCTGTATTCCATGAAAGAGTCACTTTTGAACATGACACCCTTTCACTCACCTTGTGTCTAGGTTGGAAAATCCACTTGTCTCCTGATCATACTCCTATAATATTACAAATTGGTCTGTGATCCTTGTTGTTGAGTCAGTATTTTCCAACACAGTTGTCATGTCATCAATATTTTCAAAAAGATGTTCAACTCGAAAATCCTTCTATTGCGTCAGCCATTTCTGCAGTCCTTAAAGCCTTCTATTGTGTTGGCCATCCCTGAGTCAGTCCTAAATCACTTGTTGCTCTGATCTACATCAAATCTTGTTACTTGTTTCATGTCATTGATGTGGGATACATTAAGGCCCTCCTATGACGAGTCTTTTCCTGTCGACTTCAACTCATTATCTAGAAATTAGACTTAGAAACTAATTGGTACCTTGGAACTTGCATGCCTCAATGGCAGGTTTCCTCGCTTTCGACAATGGGTTTTCATTATTGACCCCTGATTGAGAGATTCCGTCGAGTGTTCGACCTCAACTCATTGATTCACATTCGTTAGATTGTACTAGAGTACCTTGGGAGTCATTGAAATTAATGGTGATTTCCCTCACACTTGTTAACGGTATACACTAATGACCGGTAATCAAGTGGTTTCTACCATGTTCGACTTCAACACATGTATTCACATGGTTAGATTCGTACTATAGAGTGGCGGAGATGAAGACCCTGGATATTTTCTAACAGATCTAGGTTATGTTGGAGTATATTCAGTTTGTACTGTTGCATAGATCCACATTGTATGTCTGGTGGCTATGTTCAAATTTGAGTCTTCAACACATAGATCCACAGTGTATTTTTGGTGGCTATGTTTAGATTTGAGTCATATTGGCATGGATCCACGATGTATATTTGGTGGCCATGACCTATCTTACTTGGCATGGATCTTCACATGTCGACATTTATGCTTTGAGTCATTTGTATTCTGAGTATGGGAATGCCTACCTCAGTGATGATATATTATTGTACTGTATTTCCTTGTTTGTTGGCAGGTTTCCGACCGTCTGTTCCTTGTTCCCTACACACACTCGACAAAGTATTTCATCTATCATTATGTTCTAACTTCATACTTTGGGGGGCTCTCTATTACACATTAATTTCTTCATCCCAATGACCGTTAATGATGTAAACCTATCTTTTTCCTTCAGAGGGGTCAGTGGCCTGAGTTCCTGAAGAAAAAAGAGAGAAGAACTTTTCCTGAGAAAAGAAGTTGCATTTTCCTTTGTAACAACCCTATAAAAAGGAATTTTGCAGGTTGCTATATAGGCAGGGTGCGAGAATTCCTGATTCTCACAGGTTTCACCATAGCTGGGTTGCGAGAGGTTCGCAGGTTGCACTATAGGCAGGGTGCAAGAATGCTTACACGTGGGAAAAACGAGCGTTTTCTCGAATCTTCTAGAAGGAGAAACTCCATGGTGAGGTGGCATCCGAATGGTTTGGATCTTACTCGCTTTCACGATTTAGTGGGATCATCCTAACCTCCTCACCTTATCCTCTTTAAATTATAAAAGGAGAGGAGCTCTCATGGAGAAAGTTAGCTATTGAGTTTTGGAGCTTGGATTGGGCTAAGTTGGATTTGGCTTGGAATTGTTAGCTTGGTTAGAGTGGCTTTGAGATTTTCTTTGTCAAGATAGATTGTGAATACTATCATATCTGTTCTCTCAGAATTCTTGGAGTGAAAGTGTCTGGGGAACGAAGGACAGTTGGAAGGGACCTTACGACATCAAGGCCATGGTTGTAATCTCTCTTTCACATTTAATATGATACAGTAATATGATTCTTTCCTATAAAGCTTGTTGTGTTTTATTGTATGATTCCTTGATCACATACATAGGTTTATATTGAGTTTATGATATTACTATCACTTTGNTTTTGCAGGATCATCATTGTATGAGTGTTGGAATGGAGCTAGGATGGCGATAGTGAGAGGAAGCGACGTTTAAACGGTATGTCACCTATCCCTCTTTAGTTAGTAAATTCAATATCTAAAACTTAAGGAAAGCGTCATGTTCTGGTGTGTTTTGTTCTAGATCTAGGTGGATCTAGGGAGATCAGTTAGTGTTTGCACCTACCGATTTGTCCAATAACAGATCCCTCCAAGATTGCTATTGTGCACCTGGCAACTCCATTGTGACAACTCCACTGGGGAACCTGCTGTTTTAGTTGTGGCTTCCAAAGGTAGGCATACAAGGTCTACCCCTCAGTTTCCCTTGACAACACCTAAAGAAGATCCAGGGAAGCTTATCAGAAAGGGAAAGGCCCTTAGAGAAGGAGCTTCTACTAATGAACCAGGTATTTCTGATAGTTCTCATTACCCTCTATTAGAGACCCCCATATCTGCTTCTCAGTTTCCTGTCAGATCTCTTGTTGGAGTCTCTCATTTTTTAAATTTTGGGAGTGTTCCTGTTGAGTTTTATCCTCCTGGTCTTGGATTAGAGGGAGAGAGATTTGTCACTCCTATCTCCCTCGACATTGCAGCCTGGTCTAGACCCAGGAATTCAGAAGATTTTCCCACCACAGGCTTTACCATCCCTTCTCCTATTACTGTTGCTACTGTTGTGCCTACACCAATATCTGTTCCCTTAAGACTTGTAGTTTTTTCTTCAAATCCTCCGCTGATCACTTTTCCACCTGCAAGCTCATTTATAGTCTCCCTAGGACGAACCCCTACTCCCCCTAGTTCTCCTCCACCTAATATCCCTATGGCAGGTGCTCATCCCCCTGTAAACATAATGGATTCCATAGTGGCTGTGAGGTATTCCCCTCTGCTCTTACCTCAGCCCATGAATCCTCTCCCAGCTGGAGATTACTTGAAGTATATGCCTAAATTTACTAGAGAGGAGGACATAATTGCTGAAGAGCACCTTGCTGCCTTCTACAGTTATGTAGACAACCTGAACATTGAAAATGAAGATGTCTGGATGAGAGTCTTCATCCAAATTCTTGATGGTGAGGTGAGGAAATGGTTTAGGGGACTGACCCCTGGATCTATTGTTGGGATTGAAGCTCTAGATAATTCCTTCTCAAGACAGTGGGGAGATAAAAAAGATTTCATGTATTATATGACAGAGTTTGGGTCCTTGAAGAGAAAGGAAGGAGAGTCTGTCTCTGACTTCTCCAAGAGATTTAATAAGATGTAAAATAAGATCCCTGCTGAAATAAAGCCCTTAGAAGCCTCTGCCAAAATCACTTATGCTAGTGCCTTTGACCCTGATTTATGCCTCCTACTTAGAGAAAGAAGAGCTACTTCCTTGGCTAACATGAAAGATGCATCCCTGGAAGTAGAATCCAATGTGTTGGCAGTTGATAGGCTCAGAAGAAAATCTGACAGAGACAAGGGAAGAGGGAGATTTGAGGCCTCAACCTCTGGTTCTCCTATAGATCACCCTCAAGTAGATGAATTGACCAAGATGGTAAAGTCTCTGTCTACAGAGATGGAGAAAATTAAAGTGGAGGGAAGGTAGACATACATGAATCCTCAAAACATTGACAACAGAGGCAACTTCAGAAGGTCGAACAAAAATGCTCCTCAAATCATGCCAAGGGAACAAAGGGTTAGGGATAGAAATGATTAGAAATTCAAACTCCTCTCCAAAATAACCTTGTTGTTGATGAGGAGAGGGAAGAAGAAGAGTTGGACCCTGAGATTCACTGTATTGGAGACACTTTCCCATTTCCTCATTTAACTCAATCTGCATACGAAGAATTCCTCATGAATAGTCAAATAAATGAGCTGAGTAAGGAGGAGAAAGCCAATAACAATCCCAATAAATACAATCTTCGGTCTAAGAAGAAATAAGGGAAGTCTGACATCCCTGATCAGCCTCTCATAACAGAGAAACTAGTTAACCATGCAACAAATATTGCTAAGGAAAAAAAACTCAGAATCCCTCGCCAATAGTCAAAGACCCTATCCGAGAGGCGAGAGAAATCCTGAAGCCCCCTTCCTCCTTTAACTTTGAGCATGAAATTCAAAAAATTAGAATTCCTGTGCCCATTTCAGAGCTAGTCAAACATGAAGATTTCAAAAGGTCCCTCTCCTAGCTACTGTAGCCTGAACCATCCTGCCATTCCACAGACTCAGAAAATCTCCAATATGAAAAGCCAGCAGTCATCTTAGGTCCTATGGTAGAATATAGAGATGACTCATCTCCTCCCTTCTACACATCACTGAACATACATGATAAGGTGCTGCATAATTGTCTGATGAATTCAAGAGCTTCTCATAATCTCATGCCCAAACTGTCATGGAAGAACTCGGGCTGGAAGTCACAAAATCTTATCATGATTTGTACTCTTTCGATTCAAGGAGGGTGCAATGTCTTGGGGTCATAAAATATCTGGTGGTAACCTTGTTCCAGCTGCCCATGAAAAGTGTGGTCATGGATTTCATGGTAGCTGATGTACCTCACAAGTTTGGCATGCTATTGTCAAGATCTTGGATTCAAATGCTTGGGGGAACGCTACAAATGGACCTCACATATGCTACCATTCCAGTCTTTGGAGGGGAGCACATAAGACTATATAGAGAATCTTAGCTGGCCTACATCATCAATGATGAGGCAGACCCCACCAATCACCCTATTTTTTCTCTGAATACTGATTTGGGATCTAGTTTGCTACAGCTCACCAACACCCCTGAGGCTCCTCTTCAAATAAGAAAGCATTCAATTAACCCCCACCAAGATTCTCCTCCAACTAACACTGTATGGAAAATGTTCTTTGATGGAGCTTACTCTAAAGGTGGTGCTAGTGCTGAGATAGTTTTGGTTTCCCCTGTTTAGGAAACTATATCCCTATCATACAAGTTAGAGCTTGAATCTACCAATAAGGTGGAAAAGTACGAGGCTCTTGTTTTGGGCTTAAGGGATGCAAAGGACATGGGAATTAAAGAAATATCTGTGTTTCAGGATGCCGAGATGATTATTCAACATATTATAAATATTTATCAGGCCAAACACCCTCGGTTTAGGAGTTACATAAATGAAGTATGGGACCTCATTGACAGTTTTTTCCTGGCTTTCAATAGATCGTTTATTCCAAGAGGAGAAAACACTCGCTGATTCCATTGCTATTTCAGCAAGCAATTTCAGAGTCCCTCTACCACCCAATCTCAAGTATGATACAGACATGAAATACAAGCCCTCCATACCTAACAATGTCAAACATTTGAAGTTTTTTGAGGATGATCTTGAAATCAAAAGATTCCTAGAGATTTTTGAGGCATTCTCTGCATTGCACATTGGTCAAGACCTTGCTTCTAAAGCCGATCCCTATGCTAATCATTTTCTGAACAAGATTGCTGATCATCATATTGTTCAGTTGCCTAACAATCACATCCCCAAAGGACTAGTTCCTTTAGAAATGATTTTTGATAGAAATGATGTGGTAGTAAGGGGCAAAATCTTAAAGGATGATGCTGATGTGGTTGAGTGCAATATTGGCACAGAGGAGAAGCCAAAGCTTGTCAAGTTGTCTAACAACTTGTCAGAGGAGAAGAGGGCTGAATATACTGAACTATTAAAAGAATTTACTGATGTATTTGCTTGTACCTATGAAGACCTCAAAACATATGACACCAACGTTATAGAGCACAAGATCCCATTGAAGGAAGAATCCAAACCATTTAGGCATAAGTTGAGATAGATAAATCCTATGTTACTGCCTATCATGGAGAAGGAGGTAAGGAAGAGATTAGATGCTCAAATCATTGTCCCCTTGAGATATTCATAATGGATAGCCAATCTAGTCCCAGTGAGAAAGAAGAATGGAGAGATCAGACTCTGTGTCGACTTTAGAAATCTAAACAGAAGCTCAAAGAAGGACAATTATCCCTTGCCAAAAATGGAACATATATTACAAAGGGTAACTGGTGCATTAAGGATATCCATGATTGATGGATTTTTAGGCTACAATCAGATATCCATCCTGCCTGAGGATAGAGAAAAAACAACCTTCACCACTCCTTGGGGCACATTCATGTATGCCAAAATTCCTTTTGGATAGATGGATGCAGGGGAAACATTTCAATGAGCCATGGACATCGCCTTCATTGGGGAGAAAGATAAATTTGTGGTCATCTATATGGATGAAATAACAATATTTTCCAGATCTGATAAAGAACATTGCTGTCATCTGAGGAAAGTTTTCTTGAAATGCTGAAAGTTTGGTCTTTCCCTGAACCCTAAAAAATCACTATTTTCTATGAAGGAGGGAAAGTTGCTTGGTCACATAGTATCAACTGAGGGAGTCAAAATCGACCCCAACAGGGTGGAGGTGATCCAAACCTTATTACTCCCAAGGTCCAGGAAAGAAGTCCAGTCTTTTCTGGGCAAGATTAACTTTATAAGGAGGTTTGTTTCAAATTTTGCTGAATTGGTGAAGCATATCAAAACCATGCGTAGGAAGGGGAATGAAATAAAATGGACTACTGAACCTAGGGAATCCTTCAACTAGATTAAGAAATCATTGACTGAAGCCCCCGTGCTAATCAGTCCTGACTATTCCAAGTATTTTCTGATTTTTTCTTTTGCTTCTTCTGATACGACAACAACTGTTTTGTTGCAGAAAAATGCTGAGGGAATGGAACAACCTATCTCCTTTTTTAGCAGGGCATTGAGGGATGTAGATATCAAATATGAAATCATGGAGAAACAATCCTATGCATTGGTGAAATCCCTCAAGGCTTTCGGGATCTATGTCCTTCATTCAAGAATTATTGCATATGTCCCTTTAGTAGTTGTGAAGGACATTCTCATTCAGCCAGACATAGATGGGAAGAGGAGCAAATGGATTGCCAAAATCCTTGAGTTTGATCTGGAAATAAAGCCCACCAAGCTAGTTAAAGGGCAAGGTTTAGCCAAGTTTTTGGTTGAATCTAATTGTAAACCCTTCGAGGTTAACTTTGTCAATACTTGCTTAGAAAATCAGTAGGCAGAGTTGTCTAATGGAATCTCTCAGGATAGCTTACCACTAGCATAATGCACCGGGTATGGAAACATATTATATTTTCTGCAAAAATTAAAGCCCCCTGATGGAACAGGGAAGAGAAAGGAAAGATAATTAAAGCTGAAAGCAATCAGATATTGCCTTATTGACCAGGCCTCATATTGGAAGGACCCTCTAGGAGTGCTTTTGAGATGTCTAAACCCATAGGAGGCCCAAAGGATTATGTTTGATTTTCATAGTAGCCGATGTGGGGGACATCATTTTTGGAAGACCACAACCTACAAAATTCTCAAGGATGGGTACTATTGACCCACTTTATTCATTGATGTCTTCAAAGAAATCAGAGCCTGTATCAAATGTAAAAAATTCTCAGGAAAGCAACAACTCAAATCCTTGCCACTGAAGCCTGTGGTAGCTTCAACACCCTTTCAACAATGGGGGTTGGACTTCATTAGGGAGATTCATCCCGCTTCAAGTGGTCAACACAGATGGATATTAACTGCAACAGATTATTTCACAAAATGGATAGAAGCCATCCCTACCAGGAGTGCTTCACACAAGGTAATCATCAGTTTCCTGGAGGATATCATAGCAATATTTGGACGTCCTAGCAGAATTATCACTGATAATGCTGCATCTTTCAAGTCAGAGCCTTTGATCAAGTTCTGTGAGAATTTTGGGATTTCATTAATTCACTCCACTCCTTATTATCCCCAAGGAAATGGACTGGCAGAGTCCTCTAACAAAAGTTTGATCAAGCTTATTAAAGGACTATTAGAGGATAATAAGAAGGCATGGGATTCAAAGATAAAATTCTCTCTGTGGGTTGATCGAGTGATAGAAAAAAGATCCATAGGTATCTCCCCTTTCCAACTTGTTTATGGAACAAAAGCTATTTTCCCTTCTCAGCTGGCTCTACCTGTAGAAAAATTCTTTCAGGATTACCAAGGGGAGCCTGATGACATGATCAGAAGGATTCATAAACTGGTGGAAGTGCAGTAGACCAGAGATCAGGTGACAGATAGAGCTCATAACCATCAACAAAGGATCAAGAAAGCCTTCGATAGAAAGGCGAGAAAAGAAGATTTCCAGCTGCGATATCTAGTGCTTAAATGGGATGCACCCAGGCAAGATAGAGGAAAGCAAAACAAATTCAAAGCCTTGTGGATCGGGCCCTTCAAAGTTTCTGAGATAATTCCAAATAATACCTATAGGTTGTAAAATTTGGAGGGCAATGAAATTTTTGGTGGCCCTATAAATGGGCATTTTCTGAAGAAATTCTTTGTTTGAGCCATAGGCGTCTCTCATTTATTTGCAAATATTGTTTTTATTTTGTTTTTGTTTTTCAGTTCATAAGTGACTCTATAGCCCAACAACAAGGCACTAAAACTGCAGAAGAGTTCTTGGCCTCTCACAGGTAGCAAGCCATCCCCCATGGAGCCTAATGTTATCACATATGTTGGTAAAGGGGGCGTTCTTCCTTCAGAATGGACACCATGGAAAAAGAATGACAAGAAGTGGGCTAAAACCCACAATTTGACTTATATCCTAAGTCAGAGAAGTGATGAGACGTTCTGGTGTGACATGATAAGGCACATGAAGATATGGGCAGTTGAGAGATGAGCACCCCAGATCAACGGTTGATGGCCGTATCGGGGCTTCAACATGCGCATAGGATAAAAAAGGTAGAGCGGGCTGGGGAAAACAACTACGGTTTTTGGAGGCGCTACATGTCAACCAAAGACCCACATCGGGGCCAAAAGTGGGGATGTTTCAAACTGCTTTTCGCAGCCCCGATATGCACATGTGCACATAGTGCCCTATCCCAGGCCGACAAGTGGCTGCCCCTCATCACTTCCGCTCCCTCCATATGTCTTCCACTTACTGTCCCACTGGTACCTATCCCTTTCTCATCTCCCGCCACCTATGCCACCTCGCTCCACATCGCCTCTATTCCATTACACCTCAGCTTCCACTTGTGTGACCCCCACGCCATCCTTAGTGTCCTCGTCCATTCATAGTTGTCCACTTGACCATCTCCCATATGCCCCATCCATACCAAGTGCGCCCATCACTTTGTCAGCAACCACGTCCATTGTCAGGCTTCCCCGTAAGCATCCATCTCAGATCTAGACGACGAATGCTAAGGCTACCACATCCTCTAGAGGTAGATTTGACTTGGGTCTTCCGAATTCCAATGAAGCAGTTATTGATGTTGGTGGGGGACAATTGAACATCGTTTCCACCATAAATGGAAAACGCAGAAAGGACTGTAAGCAGGTAAACTCAGCTGCAGAGCCTTCCTGAAACATGATTGCGTCTGATAGGGCCCATTTTGACAGGAAATTGCATGTGCAGTCTGTCAGGAAGCATGCAGATGCAATTCCTTTAATGTAACTTTTCGATTATTCTCCTGAGATTTTTTTTGAGTATAAATACTCAATTTTGATATTTGGTAATGCATCGATGGTAGAGCTAAGCTCCCAATTGTAAATTTTTAGCGAGGCCTCTGGTTCTTTGGTTATAGACTGATAGTTGAGACTTCTTGTTTAATGACATACAACCTCTTCCTTACTCTTTCTTCTGACTCTTAAAGCCCGACAATGGATGATCTAGTTAGGTGTTGTAATGACTATATAATGTAGGTTTGATTATATCTATTTTTGCAGTGTTTTAAGTTTCTTGAAGCTTTCAGATCTGAGAGGATATCATATCTGAGACTTTTCCTCCAAAGGATGCTAGAAGACAGGATGTCCAGAGTAGGCTTTCATTCCTTTCTTGTTTTTCCTCCACCTACTCACCACTATGAAAACTTACTGGCCTAAGTTAGATCAAGACCTCACCTAGCGTTGTATTTCCAACCTAGTTTTCTGAGTTAAAATGATTTTTTTCTGAGTTTACTCCCATTCGGTCACCCTTTATAAATAACCTGTGACATATAAACTGATGGGTATCAGGCTTACTCCTGCTGCAATCCAGGAGTGACTTCTGGTGCTAACACATGGCAAAAGCATTGTACTCCTCATCAGATGATTTCTCCTTCTTAACTAGTCTTTGAATATGTCTTAAGTGTCCATGTGATGTCGTTAGAGACACGACATAGGCAATATGGCAGTATGATGGTTGCGACACTTGCAACACTTAAGGACAATAATGTGACACTTGCGACACTAGTCATGGCGACAATAGGTCATCATTGAAGTGAGTAATTTTGAGGTGTAACACTCCAACCCCCGTGGCTCATGATCCACCTGGTCCTGATGTCAATATTCTCTCGTGCAAATGGATTGAAGGTCAATATCCCGATCCCATCACTCTACTCTCTAAATCATGACAATCTTAGCTATCCCGCCTAATCCAGTTCTGTGTATTTTTGTCTATATCCAGGCTTCTTTTCTTATTCCTACCTCCCTATGGCCTTTTTTCCTAACTGTCATCCCTCCTGGACCTCTGCTTAGTCTTCCTCGTAGCTTACTCTGGCTTGTTTTCATTCCCTGTGAGAGAGGTTGATTGAAGCGAGCTAGTGGAAGATGTTCTTTTCCTTGAGGTCATGGTCACAATGCCCTCAAATCTTCCAAACTCGGCTACTACTGTGCTTGCCATACTGTAATGGAGCCCAGTTATGCTTTTTCTGCCTCCACTGAATCTGATGTAAAACCCACCCCCACTCAACCATCTTCCCCCAACCCCACCATTTCTGCTACCAACCCTGGAAACACCTCAATTTCTCATCCTCCTCCACCCCCCATCTTGTTTTCACTAAGGAGAAACACAACATCATTCAAGCTCTTCATCGAGACAACGATGAACAAAAATTTCAGCAAGAGTTGATGGAGAAATGTATGGATTGGGTTTTGGATTCAGGAGCAGAAGACCCCAAGCAGAGGCGAAGCAAAGAGGAGATACTCCAGCATATAATGGCTCCCAAATGGCCATATTTGTCCCAACATCCCTTTATGTACAATTACCTTCCAAAATAAGTTTTTATGGACTGCTACGTTTTGGTTTACACTATCTTTATATGGTTTGTTAGGTCACAGGACCATTCCTTTTGGTATAGTTATTTACTCAGGACATTTCAATATTAGATCAAACTATGTAATTCAATATATATCTAGCTTCTACAATATAATTTTTTGGAACTTCTACACATGGTGGTGGGGCTGGTTTCCTCTCATGGCAGCCTCAACACCAGTGTCGTTGACATGCTATGCAATTTCAGTTTATGAAAGATAATTCAAAAGTTATCTTACAAAAAAAATTATTTCATGTTTGTTGTGATATTTATATTTAAATAATTAATTTACACTTGTCCAAGGATGTCTTCTACTAGGTGCTAACATACAAAGAGGAGCCAACCCATGAATTGATAAACATTGGGTTAAGTATGGGTTGTGAGTATATGTTGAAGAATGAAAGTTTAATTGAACAATTCGTAAGTAGCTGTGTTGTTTAACTTCCCTTGTTTTATAATTAATGAAAAAACAAGAAAAAATTATATTGATTATATCGACTGTTCTTTGTCACGTCGTATTAAACATGCAGGAAATAAAGTATGGAATGCTGACATCAAAGGAGATTTTGAGAGAATTCATGAAGCATGACTTCAAAAGAACGTGTATTTTTAATGAAATACTTGGTGCTAAGGTATGTTTTTTTAATTTATGCAATCATGTATATTCTAATATATATAAATGTAGATATACTTATTACAATTTATTTCTATGTTTGTAGATGGAAGATGAGGGGGTGGAACATAAAAAATAACCTGATCAAGAAAATATTATGTTAAAAAGCCAAAGTACAATATCACCTACAAATGATGAAGAAACGAGGCATGCACGTAGCTCAAGAAATGTCAATAGTTCAACTAAACAATTCAATTGATGAATGAAAATCAATACAATTGAATGCTACTACAAGTTGTATGTTTTGGAATATTTGTCTCTGAAAATCAAGGATTTTGTTTAATATACTCGACAAATTGTCCCAATTGCATGAGGACATGTTACCAATAATTGTAACAATTACAAATTGATTGCAATTTGATTATTGTATTGGACCTTTAGGTTGTGCCTTTTTGTATGACAATGTGTTTCTTATTCATATATAATAAAATGGGTTTCTTATTTCATTGCATTGTCGAATGCTGTAAAATGATGCATTCATGAATAATTAATATGTAGATGATTTAAATTGTTACAAATAATAGAGGTTTAATTGGTTGGATAACACATTAATGCAATCATTATATCAAAATGAAATAATAAAGATATAAAACAATATTGCTATAAAAAAATATTTGATTTTGAAATGATTAATTGAAAATTTGTAAAAAAACAATGAATTAAAATATATACATATCAATGCACTATATTCTTTTGAATTCACTAGATAGTGCGTGCCATAATATAGACATCGATGCATTTTGAGGGGTCATACACACTGGTACATATTAATTATAATAACACTCTGGTACATACTATTGAGAAAATGCATCGTTTCGTAAACGATATAACATACAATAATATTTATCGTTTCAAAATTGTACGGTGCTCATGTTTGAAATATATATCGAGGAACTAATTTTTTTTTTATGTACGAGTGCATTAAGTTTATTATATGCACCAGGATTCTAAATATTATTTACGCACTGGTTCCTTTACTATAGTATATGCACCAATGCATACTAAAAATAATGGCGCCGACATTTCACCTAAAATTTTCGAAATTTCACTACCCTTCGGTGCACATGGTAAAACAAATACTGGTATGTACTAATTACATAAGAACATGGGCACATGCTATATTAAATGCACCGGGTCTCAAGATAACTTGATAACACCGGGGCTAACTATAACTTAAACACACCGGGGTGGAAAAATCCTAAAGCGCACTGGTGCTTTATACGAAAACAATGTAGAATCGATGCGTAGTAATTGTAAGAGAAATGATGCTCTGCATACGACGAAAAAAGAGGTATCGGTGTGAAATAGTTATAAACACACCGGGGTGTTTTTTTCTCATATTTAATATTCGAGGAGTTTTTATTATATTAATTTACATGTGTGTTTTATTATAGTAACGCTCCAGTGCGTGTTTGTCAATAATGCACTGGTGCTTAAAAAAAATCTCCGTTGCAACCTTCGCCTGTCCAATTTTTTTTTGTTATAAGGAATATCCACTTAAACCTTCGTAGCCAATAGACGAGGTTGTAGCAGAGTTTGTTTTTGAAATTTTTTCCAATTTTTGTAATACTAAAAACCTCTGCAAAAACCTCCTCTAGAAGGTGTTATCCTTGTAGTGATTGGGCTTGTATGGGCCAACATGAGTGTGAATTGTGAAAATTTACTATTGCATATTTCGGTCTGTGTGAATTTGAGGAAAACAAAGAAATTAGAGAGAAATCCCCAAATTTGTGGGTAAATTTCAAGTTTTAAATGCTTCAGAGCAATCGAAGAGATGATCTGGGGCGTGAATCTACAAGTTATAGAGCTAAATTCAACCTGAAAGGTAAAAAATACACGTTCTAATGGAGGTTGAAGGTGTTGGTAGAATTCAGTGAATCGATGATCGAGATTATGTATGATATCAAGATCAATGACCCATATTCATTTTGATAAATTTAAAAATTTATAAGGTTTTAGAATCGACAGTTTGGATTCATTTTTAGTCGTTGGGAAGTTGGAGTTGATTGACGACTAGGATTTTCTTTCGAATATTGGAAAATAGAGCAGATCGACGATCGAGATTCATCGATAAAGTTAAGGAAAATTTTGATAGATCAATGGTCAAGATCATTTTGAATGATAAATCGATGATCCAAATTCATTGGGGATTTGGTCAAAATTTCTAAGTGTTGGATTTGTCTAAGAGAATTCATCGACGATCGATGGCCAAGTTGGTCGAATTGGCGAAGTGTTTCAATTGCTAATGAAAGTCACCAATGAATAAAGGTTTGGTTGTATGATTTAGCAAAGTGTGTCCATTGAGAAAGAGAAATTGTCGATGGTCAGGGGTTAGTCAATCTAGCGCCAAGGTGTCAGTTTTTCTAAGAGAAATGGTCGATCGTCAATGAAGGAAGGAGGGTGACGATGTGTCATGCCATGTTAGCCAATTTGGAACCTCAGGATGACGTGTCATGCTACATCAACATCCACGTGTCATTCCACTATTGGGCCTTCCATTTTTGAAGAGAACTTGATTTTGGGAAAGTCTATTTTTTTTTGGAAAGCACATCCAAGCAAAAAAAT
>JASDQU010277235.1:0-11214 GCA_032191745.1 Picea mariana | reverse complement strand
TCTTCATCTTTGTATAGTAGATATGTGTAATGTCTTTGAGCTCTTGGATGATATGCTAGGGATTTCATGCATGTATTTGATAAATTTAATGATGAAATATGACTGACATTGCTATGATCTTGAGGAATGATGAGCCCCTGGAGGGCATAGTCCTTGATGTGCAGGACCATACCCAGCGGACATGTACCAGTGGACCGGTACACATGGGGATATGACTAGCTCGGACCTCCATGGGATTGAAGAGCCCATGAGATGGTTGTTGGGATGGAAGAGACAATACAATGTTGTGATGAGCCTTTTCACAAAGAAGATAGAAGGACATTCCACCAGGACACCTCAACAGAGCTCGACCCAGGGGGGATCACCCACTGCAGATGGGATGATTGATTTTGATGGACAGGACGTCACCTGAGGTAGCTGGACGTTTTTCTAGAGCATGTGGC
The DNA here is from genome assembly GCA_032191745.1 of Picea mariana. NCBI lineage: Eukaryota > Viridiplantae > Streptophyta > Pinopsida > Pinales > Pinaceae > Picea > Picea mariana. The sequence goes on along the minus strand of JASDQU010277235.1, from coordinate 10,771 downwards.
AATGTGCTGGGGTCATTTGGCACGTGTGGTAGCTTGGAGAAGCCCTAGAGGGGCCAACGTTCTACTTCCTGGACGCTGATCTTGCCCAAAAAGGGCCAACGTCTCCCTCAGAGGGGCCTGACGTCTCCCTTTTCAGCTCATATTATGACATTTTTAGCATTTAATGTGACAAACAGTGTAATATTGTTAGTCAGCTTTGTCGACTGTTTTAAATGACCTATTTTGTAATTGAAGGTCATTAGGATGATATAAATAGAGGACGTTGCCTCTCATTTTTAACATAACATAACTCACTCTCTTATGAGAGAATCATTTTTAGTCTTTTGTCTTGGTATTTTGCTCTTGGAAGTGAGGCGCAACTCTTGTGGAGGATCATTCTTGGCATGTTTATGGTGTTTTCTATCATTGGAAGGTTTTACAACTAGGGTTTGATAAGCTCTTCATTGATTTGTAAGTGTATTTCTCATGCAAAACTTCTTAAATGAATGGTTGTAGGTTAAATCTCTTGCATTTGTTATTACATTGTTATTATTTTTCTTAATCATTGAAACCCTAGGTAGCAAACACACAAGTAGGTCCTTGCTATATGTCCCCATGGTAGAAAACTTGTTTTAGCCATTGATTAAGGAGGATATAGCCTAGCCGTTGCTACACTAGTTCCCCTTTTTCTGAGTTAGCTTTTGAACATAAGTTGAAGAAAGAAGACGTCCCAGGCCTAATTAAATTTACACCTAGGGTTTTGACTTTAGGGTTTGAAGGGCCTTGCTATTGCAACACCTTTCACCCTTAGATTTATGTTTTGAAGATAGCCGTTTTGCCAAGGATTTTTAAGGAAAGAGGGAGGAGCATGAGGCCTTTCTTAAGCAACACTGGAATGAGCCTCCTCCCCTTAGGGTTTTGACTCTAGGGCCCTGCCATTGCAACACCATAGAGCCTAACTCTCCCATTCTTAGATTTAGATTCTCCCGAGACTTAGCCTTTGCTTCTTGACTCCATAATACCCTAAGGCACTAGTCTATCTATCCAACGTTGAGTTCATTGTGCCAAAACAACACTTTCAAACCTTTTAAATTAAAAACCCTAACTAACCCTAACGTCTCACTAACCCTAATTTGATGATGATGTCATGCCTCTTTTAAGCTCTTGGTTGATGTAAAATGTTGTGGCATAGTCATATAAGTGATAGATATTGAAGTGTTGATAATTTCCATTAGCCTACTTGCAAAACGTCCACCTCTTTGTCTACCAAACTAACCCTACAAGAAAATTGACGTCACCTCTAGTAATAATAGTGACGCAGCAGTCTTGTCTTGAATGAGCATTTAATGATATTTGATGCATGGTGTTAATTAAAAGATTGATTATATACATTGAATGTTATATCATTTCTAGTGTTTATTGAGAAGTAATATTATAATCCATAGCCTTTATTGCAATCATTGACTTCATCAATAATTACTGTTATTTGTGCTTATGTATATTAAGTATTTGATATTCAGAGAGTTGTTTCGGATTCATCGCATAGGTTTTTTTATTTTCAAAAAACCTATGCGATGAATCTGAAAGAACTCTCTGATCAACACAATGGTCGCAAAAGTCTTAGAACATAAATATTTGATAGTCATTGACAATTGAAGCATTAACCACTATTTGCATGTATTAGCTTTATTGTTGCCTTGTCTCGCAAACATGAGCTTCTTCTGTGGTATTTATTCATGCTTGACTATCTTTATGGTGGTAATATGTGAAGGGACAACTCACCTTGATCTTTTAAGCCTTTGTCTTTCAGAACCCCAGATTACCAGGGACGTCTCCCTTGGGCTTAGCCACCCTAGATAGAAAGAGCCCCCCATCAAGGTGACAATGGGTGGGGAAGCTCCTGTTATGCCAGTTTGACTCTTAACCTTCAAATACTTGATTTAAACAACAAACTGAGCGATAACAGGCTCAACCTCAAGAAGTATTACTCATAGGAAGGTCACTGTGGGTAACTATTTGTAACATATGTATAGTCTTTGTACTATTACTTTTTAGTTTCTTTTAAGTGTTATGGACATGTCATTGATGTTATCTTTCATCGATATGGCAGATGTTAAGTGATTACGAGGTGTTCATTGGGTATGCAGATGGTGCTAGTCAGCACACTCGGAGGCTTTCCTCTGCAGCTTGGGTAATCTTTACACCTCAGGGCCAATTGTTATCTTCTAGAGGTATATGCTTAGGTGACACCACAAATAATGTCATCGAGTATAGTGCAGTTATTTAGTTGCTTCGTGATGCCTTGTCATTATGTATCTCTCATCTCTAGGTCTATATAGATGCTCAACTGGTTGTGGCTTAGCTAAAAAGAGTATACCGGATTCATGATCCAACCTTGCATCGATGATTCTTTAGGGTACATCTCTTAGAATGAAACTTTGATTATATTACATATTTTCATGTTCTTAGGAGATTAAACCAAATTACATATTCTCTAGCTAATCAAATTTTAGATTGGGATCTTGCACACATATGAAAGAACATTGACATAATCATGTAAATATATTTTTTCACATGTGATCCATAAGACACAAAAGATCAAAAAAACATATATAACATCATAAAGTAACCAGAGTACATAGATGGATGCAAGCACCTCAAAAATAGGACCAATAACAAGTCACAGGGCTTATGCCCTCAAAAAATATATACAAGTAGTGATTGTGGAACGTAAAAATTCTAAATAGGTTTAGGGCCTATGGGCCCTATTATAATAGTCCACAGCATGGGATAAACACCTAAACAATCAGACCCACATCTGAGGTGCCCCCACTACATGAGGCTGCATGGATGGCGGCAGGCCCTCTATCTCTACCATCGGGACTGTGCGAGTGAGTGCAGTGAAGTTCCGATCAACTTTTCTAAGTACCTTCTCAGCCTCCCCGGCTGGGAGGTTCCCTGCTATTGCTAGTCCCCGGCAGCGGAAGCTGCGGCTTCTAGCCGAGGACGATGCCTATTCTTTGCATAATCGACAGCTCACACAGGTCCCACATCTGCATGCAACGAACGTATATCCGTCAAATACTCTGGCATAAAATAAAATGATATATATAACAAAAATGACATAAAAATTACATATACAACAAAAAAACTACAAAGGTGGAGACTTACCCATCTCCCCTCACTCCTCACCAGGAGGCAAGAGTATCTCAGGATCTCTAAAAAAGTCTATCCCTGCATATGGGTAATCCTCGATCATAGGGATCTTCCGTGACAGCCATGCAAAGAAGTCATCATCGAAGGACTCATTGGTCCTTCCACAACCCTGTCATGGCAATAATAATGCCCATCTACATATAGTAGGAAAAGAGGCTTGATGTCCTCATACCACTTCCCGAGGACTAAAGTTTGGAACTCTCTCAAATAAGAATGAACACAAAATTGTCCTGAACCCAAAATTCCTCTGTCTCCGTTGACAGAAATCTGTCAATTGCCTCTTCATACACTCCAGTAGTGTGGTACTCCAGTAAAAAATTTGTGCATTCAAGCACTGGATAGCATAGTTCATCTATGCACGAGACGACTGATGCAAGGCTGTAGAACCAGTAATCTGCCCAATAAGTAATAATATCGTTTGCAGCGATAGTTCGGTGATCTTACTTATGGGCACCTGGGAGCTCAAACAGTTATTCCCAACCTCACAATGCAGGGCTATCAGTTCCGATATGTTAAGAGGCCCAGCTGGAAATGTCTTGAAATTGACTGGTTCCCCTCTTCTTGAGAGGCCAGTCAAAAAGTAGATATCCTCAATGGTGGGCACCAGTGATTGCCTCTCTAGCATGGAGGCCTCTGCATTAGGGTGCCAATATTCAATCAAGGCATTCAATAGCCTCGGTTGTGCTCGCATAAATGGACACAAGAAGAACTTAAGAAAACCACATTGCATCAATGTGGCCATGACATTCAGATCTCTTGCAACCAACTCACTAATTGCTTCATGCTCCCTTTCCCTCTAGTGGACATACATCCTGCCAACACAACAAAGTTCAGGATGTTTAGTAAGGGTTGTTTGGTTCTTTTTTCTATAAAAGGGGGGTCAACGCGTGCTGTCTAAGTGACAGTCATGTGTACACGTGGGCAGGCTTTACTCTGCCCAAGTGTACATGCAGTCTATCCAGAGACACGCCGCGTGGACCTAGGGCCGACCTTTTAAAGGTTGATGCCCACCTAAAAAACAAAATCAAAAGAAAAATTAAAGAATTGAATAGCTAGATAGGGGAGTTTGTACTTACTTGGTCCAAACGGAAGTTCGTTTCGTCCATTGCAGCTCCTGGAATCACCGTTTTTATCAAAGGGGGTCTTTTGGCTCCAGAGTCAATTTCCAAATCAACAATGGTGATAATGAGCTGCCAGCTTCTATTTATAGACTTTTTGGCCTCTTTTTGTCACTTTTTTGGCCGCCCTTATCAGTTTCTTTATACCAAAAAACATTTAGCATGATTCAAGAGTTATATGGGAGGGATTTGATCGGGTATTGGGACACTTTTTTTGAGTTTTGAGGAAATTTTGATGGTCCATAAATTTTTTTCCAAGAATCGACTTGAGCATATAGGTTAGGTTACTACCCCGACTCTTGCGTCTCGTTGTCTTTTTCCTTTTCCATAGGATCGATCCCATCAGGTTGTGATATGAAACCATCATATTTGCTTTAGACGTGTCGCAACTTGGCAGTAGAGCTTATTGGAACATGGATGCCCTAGGTAGGTCCTGGTTGCATTATGGTGTCCATGTCATCTCTAACACACTGTAGGCTCGGGAGTCCTTATAGTCTTTCCTGAATATGAGTTTGAGCCTCATTTGCATGATTCTTCTTCGCTCTTGATCTCACCCTCAGGACTCCCAAAAAATAACGGGTCTCCTTTTAATCCCTTTTCAGACCCTTTAAACATGAAAATATTGTCGATCGATCTTGTGGCCTTTCACGCTCGCTAAACTAAAATTTGAATCCACGTTTGTCCGGTGGTAGTTTACCCCTTTTTCGGTCTGGACGGTCAAATGTACGAACAAAGGTATACTCTATGGAACTTTCATTTTTTAGAAGAGTACTCTCAGGTATAATTTTATCCCTTTTTCAGGCCTGAGGGACTAAACTTACGAAAAAGAAACCCCATGGAGTCCATAGTTAAGATCTTTTCAGATTCCCTAAAATTGAAAAGATCGTCGAGTGACCTTATTTTTTCACACTTGTTAAATTGGTCCAGAAGAACATTCTTGATGGAGTCCATAGTTAATCTTTTTTCAGACTCCTTAAAAATGAAAAAAAAGCCGAGTGATCTTGTCTTTGTCACACTCGTTAAAATGGTTTTGAATCAACGTCTAATCGATGCTAGTTTACTCTTTTTTTAAACCAACTAGACTATCTTCGAAAAAGGTACCCCAATGGAGTCTCATTTTATGTTTTTTCAGACTCTCTAAATATGAAAAAACACCGAGCTTACCTTCTCTGGGCTCGTTAAAATTACATCTAAGGACGTTACCATTGTGTGTTTTATCAATCGTGTTTGCATACCTTATACGCCAGCCTTGTAACAGTTTTCTTCTGCGTCTTAACACCTTTGGCCTTCGGAGGATTTTTCCCGACTGTCATTCTACTAGAAAATCAGTCTTTTCCTTGTGCCTTGAGCTTGTATGTTTGCAACACCCATTCCTCCTTTGTAACATAATATTCCTTTATTCTTTTTCCACAATTATTGAAAAGAACAAAAAAAAATCAAATATACCCCAAAAAGAGGAAGGGAAAAATATTTTCTTTATTGGCATCATAATGAGTCGCCCTTGGATAAAGCACATATGTCCATTTGTTCATCAGAATATGGGATGTATTATGACCTTAGGAATTTTTTCTCACTATATAGAGTTGTGTTCTCAACCATTTGGTTATCCTTCCAAACATATGAAGAGTTTGCATTTCCTCCTGCTTCGTATACTTATGATTAACATACTTGCTGCCTGAGTCTCATTATTTGTTGTGCTATTATCCAAGGAAAGTTTTTCACACAGCCTTAGCCAGCCCCTCTCCAATATGTCTCTTGTCCTCATGCCCGACAATCTTGAACACCCAATCAAGCCCTTGTTCGAAATCATTGAAGCCTTTAGTCTGATCATCATGCTTATCAAGTCCATGACCGATGAGCCGTCGAAGACCTCTGGGTAGTGCAGTCGTACACTCATATTACACTCCTACCCAAGTTTTGAAGATTTTGAAGTTGTTGCTCGAGCTTTGAAGATCTCATATCTAGCCATCAGGCCGAATGAGCTTCTAGAAGATGGATACTCTATATGTATATCTTTCTGATTTCAAGATGTAGCTCCGATGTGTATTGTTTGCGGCTACTCTTTATAGTTATTTGACATGGATCTACAGTGTATTTGATTGGTATCCAGGATTCTATTTTATCCCGAGCATGGGTATGCCCACCTCGATGAGACATTTGTTATTTTGCAGACAACACCTCCCAGTTCCTGATCCTTGGGCTCAATCGTTCAGCACATCAGTAAAGATTGGTAATGTATTTCGGCCGTTATATGCTCTTTGGACCTCACACATTAGGGGGCATATGTTATAACCCTAAATTTAACCACACATGATTACCTGGCATCAGGCCATCTCATATCCTCTCTTTGCCAAAGCACTATTGAAAAACTCTTTGAAAATCGTCTTTTATAAAGGCTCATGCGCCCTAATCCATTACTGCACGCGTGTACACACTGGCTTACCCAAAACAGCCCACGTGGACCAACAAAAGCATAAAAAAAAAGGAAAGTTTCCGATGGAACAAAAAGCTATGGGTGAGTTAACTGAAACTCCCGACCATGCATGGTTGAGGGTTCGTCCAAATACCTAGCTCCTTCTAGCCTATAAAATAAGGGGTAGGGGTCCCATTTGGAGGAGGAAGAATATAACAAAGAAACTCTACCCATTTACGTATTCCCATTGTACCAACCCTTTATCCTTTCCTTGTGCCTAAGGATATTCAAAGCAAAGAAGTTGGAGGACAGAAGAAGAGGAGTCGAGGATCAGGTTCGTGGAGCAATGTCCGGTCTCAACTTTTGTAAGTTGACTCATTCTATGTAATAAAGTAAAATCTTTTCCTGTCCCAATTCATGAGCTTTTTATAGTTTTATTAGCACATGTTTTGGATTTCTAACACGTTAGTATATAAGTAGTATGCATGCATAGTTGTTGCTCGTCTTGGATGCAAGTAAGATTTGGAAGGAGTATTGCGAACGAGTAATCAAGCACAACAAAATTGGATCGACATCAAACGCTGAGAACGAGGTAGGTTGATCTTTCCATGTATTTACTAAGAAAAGGGGATTTAAATCTAGGGATGATGGTAGAAAGTAATTTCTCTTTGGTCATATCTGCATGCAAAGTCTGAACTCTATTTTCTAGTCCATAGGGAGTTTTTCCCAACAACAGGATCCCCTCAAAAATCCAAACCAACATATGTGTAGTCGTCAATCATCAACATTTGTGGCCTCGACCAATCAAAAAATGCATCATTATACTTGATTATGGGCCCTGCTACGTGACAAGCAATGAGGTTGCACCACATCAACATCCTCAGATCGTTTGGGGATGGTAAAACCCAATCAACCTGTAATCACTGTAGTGGAACCCTCTCAAGGAAGAATGACACAAAAAGTGATATGTACCCAAACTGCTTCAATTCACCCTTTCATCATTTCGTCAATTGCCTCTTTATATTGCGGAGAACTGCGTCCGACCAGTTGAAGACTCAAGGCTCTGTGCACTCTATGGCATATTGAAAATAGCCCTAGAGAGCCATGTGTGGATCCGCACTCCCAACCATATGTGCAATAGTGAACCATATGGTCCGTAGGGTCAAATATTGAACCCCCCAAATGGAAACCTTGCCCTTGCTCCTCTTTGCCTCGGGAACACAATACCAGCGACAATACTCGCTCATGGGGAGACCACCGCCTCTACGTCTAGTAAAGGTAGTGTGGTATCCATGCCATGACAAACTTGTTAGAAAATAGATATCTTCGATATCTAGGGTCAGTGTATGGGCTCCCATGTGAAATAACTGTTGGTCCACATCCCACATATGGACTAAGTATTCCAACAATCTGAGTTGGGCCCTCATGCCTGGAATGTTGTACTCGGGTCATTCCCGACAATGGAATCCTCCTCTTCATGTTCCCTTTCTCTCCATTCCAACATTGTGATGGTCAAACACCTGCAAAAGAGCCGTGAGAGGGAAGTCAACAACTTGTTTTAAACCCTTGCATAATTTTTATTGAGCAAAACCTTGCTTCAAACTCCATTTTTTGGCCCCCGCAAGTGACCCTTTTGCATAGTGAGAGGTTCTCACAGGTTCCCTTAAGACCACCTGCGAGAATCCTAGATTCTCATAGGTCCTATAAGGCCCACCTGCGAGAATTCCTTGGTGCATGTTATGGCCCTAAAATGGACTCAAAACCCAACAAATTGCCAATAAAAACTAAAAATAAAACCATGAAAAGTTAGAGAAGCAAGATTTTACCTTGTTGGCTGAGACAGTTTTCCGAATGATCACTTGTGCCTCCCACAATCGAGCAAAGAAATTTGGGGGAAAATGAGGTAGGTTAGGCAAGTTTTTGGCCAAATCGCAATAAAATGGTAAAAATCCCCTTTTACCCTTATTTATTCACTTTTTACTATTTTTTATTGATTTTTTATACTTTTTCTATAAAAACTAATACCCTAATAGCTTATGAATATGGTTTTTCGCAAATATCGCAACTTCGAAGTCCGAACGGAGGGGTATGGGTGTTCTTTTTTCTTTTTGTACGACTACTTTTTAGGGTTTTTTTAGAAAAACCTCGAGCTCAGTCTTCGTTCGTTCTCGCACTCGAAAATATATGAGAACGTAACCGAGTATACTTTTTCTCTTCTTTCGTACTTGTCATGGTAACACAAAAATGATGAACGCTAAGGAGTATCCTTTAAGCTCTTTTCATGCTCCATAAAAATGAAAAGATGGTCGAGCGATCTTGTTCTGTTCACACTTGTAAAAGTATTTGAATAAAACGTTCGATGGGCAATAGTTTATTACTTTTTCGGTCCTGTCGAACTGTTTTATGAAAAAGGAACTGAGAGAGTCCTCTTTAAGTGTTTTTCAAACTCTCAAAACATGAAAAACCCCCGAGTTTTGTATCCTTGGACTCATTAAACAAACATCGAAAGACCCGCAATGGGACCTAACCACTCTTTCCTAGGGTTTGTTAAATATACTTTGAGGGACTCATCTGAAGGATGAACTTACATAAACAAGCATATGTTATCCTCCTCAAGCTTGTGTAAAAATAAAGAGGTATTGTTAAGCCCTAATATTGGCTCATTACCCCTTAATTGGGGCATTTTAGATTAGTAATGCTATTTTATTTATGTTGGCTTTAGGCCATTAGTTGTAATTTAGATTAGTAATGTTATTTTAATTATGTCGGCTTTAAGCCATTATTTGTAATTATACCTCCTAGTCTCTTATATATACCAAGGAGACATTTTCATTTTGAATCATCTTGTACTTGAACATTTAAGTGGGGTAAAAGGAGGTTGCCCCCTCGAAGAGGCTTATTATCTGAAATTATCTCTTTTTCAAGGCGTTGAGTAATTTTCCTGAGGTTTGTATATGCTATATTTATGTTTGGTTCTTAACATATGGTATCAGAGCTCAAGGTCTTGGGGTTTCGCTGCTACATCTGAGACAGCGTGGCATTTTTGCTATAACTTTTTTTCCACAATGTTTCAGAAGGAATGGCTTGGGGGATATTTATAATACGGATAAAGGTACGTTGGGTTCAAAATTTAGCTCCTGAGGACTTATACTTTCGGAGATACAGACGGTACAAGTTAGGGTTCTGGAATCATCCTGAAATGAGTCATTGCAGAATTTTTTCTATAAAACAATTTCTGTAATGTTTCAGACCTTGAACTCTGGAGGCCATTTACAGAAATTGGTAATGTATATGTGGTAAAATTTCATCTTCTGGGTCATATTCAATTTGTATATACACCCTGTGTAAGATAGGGTATCCGATTGGTCCTATTGACTAGTCTCAAGAAGGTGTTCTAGGTAAAACAATCATAACTTCTTCCTAGAGTATCCAAATTGCGTGGGATAGGTTGCATTGGATCGTGGACAGTCTGCAGTATTTTGGGTGCGAGATTCAAATTTTGATATCAATTATTTTGTGCGGGGCACACTATACAAGTGAGATCTCCTGGAAAGGCCAAAAATCGGCAAGTTGTGGGGAAGCTACCATAAATTCCACTTGGCACATCTAATTTTGATCAGACCTGTGGCATTGCAGAGAAGAAATATCATAGAAATACATAAGAGAAAGTTTCATGCCCAGAAGGGCCAAAAATTGGGAGATACAACAGAAGAAATATTGTCTAGAAGAACCACCTCAAAATCAAGGCTCAAAAGTGATACTTGGCCAACATGCCACCCAAAAAGGGAACTTCTACACCAAATAAGCCTCCAGAAAATCCTAATTGGACTCTTGATGAAGGTGAAGAAATGCGTAGGGACATAAATGAACTACAAAATAATATGGATTCAATGGAAGCTAAGATGGATTCAGTGGAAACTAAGACGGATTCAATGGAAACTAAGATGGATTCAATGGAAGATAAGTTGGATACTAAGATGGATTCAATGGAAGCTAAGTTGGACACTAAGATAGATGGGTTAAAAGGGGAGATCATGGAAGTATT
>JASDQU010277232.1:0-12623 GCA_032191745.1 Picea mariana | reverse complement strand
AAGACTGAAATAAAGAAATCATAAGTGTGAATGTGAAAGAAAACTAACATGCAATGCAAATGGTATAATACATGAATGAAAAAAATGCCTACCTACTTACTTGCACTTACCTGTGAAGTCAGGTTCCCCCACCTTGGTGGGGTTTGAGGAGGTGCTCATTGATCGATAATGGGCGCCTTATTCCTTCCAAAGTGAACAAATAATAGGAATCGTCAACTGGTTCTCTTCCAACTTTGAAAGGTTCGAGCCATGATTGAGTGCTTCCTTTGACATTGGTTGGCTCTCCTTTTTGGGTATCCCACATCCACACTATGTCCCCTTCTTTGTATTTTCTGATCTTGTATTTGGTTGTTCCTTGAACCACCCTGGTGTATTGTGTGGAGGGAGGAGGGTGGGACTCTGCCATGAACACTTCCTGCTGGGACGGATGAATCTGTACATCATATTTTTCCTTTTTTAGTATCTTCACAGTCCCAATTTACTTGTTTTTGTACTTGTCTAGGAGTTGCTGGTATTCCTCTTTATTAGGCCATTGAATATGATCAAAGTCTTCCTTTGTTGCAAAAGGCATATCATTTGGGGAATACTTATGAATATTTTGTATGATTTCGTCATGTGCTTTATCATCTTTGATAAGACTACTAGACTCTTGCACATGAGTTGTAGTCACGAGTACATTTGGGAGACGACCGATAGTTCCATATTTCAAAGGTATGTTCACATAAGTGAGGTCCATCTCAAGAGTACCTCCCAGCTTTGAGGAAAACTTCCTAGACAATAACATCCCCCACACATCTGCGATGTGCACGACCACTATGTCCATGTGAATAAATTTCTCGAGGTATTCCTTAAAGAAAACTTTGACATTCTCAAGCGCCGCATGTGTGGGTATGGATTTATATTCAAAACCACACACATTTATGTAAGGTCATTTGACTTTCAAACCTATTTGTTTCCTGACCTTGAGGGACATCATGTTAGCACCAGTCCTTGAATCCATGATACAATTGTTGAGGCTCTTGTTATTCATTATCAAGGTCATGAAGAAGGGAGGATGTTCATCGTATTGGACCCTGAATTTATTAGCTTGCAGCATGATAGGAGGGTCCATGGGTCCATCTGATCCTTGGAAAAATTTGTCAAATCGTTCTTTAACAGATGGCACCTTGATGACTTCTTTCAAAGGGATGGTTACATGCATCTTGGATAATTCCCCTTCAAAGTCAAAGTTCAAGTTAACCCTTTCAATTTTGGACATCTTAGGAAGAAGTACGTCCAAAGATGGGGGTTTTGTTTGGTCAGCGTTAGGTTGGTTCAAATTCTTTCTCCTATACACCTGGAACTCTTGTTTCTTCAAGTTTTCTTTTGATTCCTGGTCTAGGTTGTTTATTACCACCATTATATCTAACCTGGTTGCTTCTTTCATGCCCTCTTGATGCTCTGCAGTGGTGATATTTATTTGAGGGCCTTCCATGATGTGGCCTATATTGTTCACTTGTTGATGGCCATCATTTTTGTAAGGAAATCCACGCTCCCAATGTGCTTCACTACATTCCAAGCACCAAGGGTTTTCATCCACAACATTTGTAGGGGCTAAGGTGTTTGGAACTTCTTGATCATTATTTGGTTTATAGAATTGGTTCCCCTTTTGAAATTGACCTTTGTATAGGACCCTAGGTGCTTGGCTCTGGCATCTCTCTAAGTTAACGAGTCTACTCATCATTAGCTCTTGATTTTTTATGATGCCATCCATGGAAGCTTGTAATTTTTCTATACTGGCACAAAGGTCTGAAGTAGGATCGATATTGTGGACTATCTTTGGTTTGGTATCCATTTTTCCCCTTATATTTGCAAAAGGCTCAATCTTAGATGAATGGAGGTTCCCCTCAATCTTAGTATCCAACTCTTGAGATTCTTGGATTGATTGGGGGTTTTTTCCCTTGAGAAGATACCCTAGTTGGCCAGTAAAATACTTGGTGTAAATATGGACAAGATAATCACCATTTGGATGATGGCTTACAAGCATATTTTGTAACAAAGTTTCAAACCTAGTATGGAATTCCCGAATAGATTCATTCTCATGTTTCCAAAGGGATTTCAACCTGGTAAGAAACATGTTGGGGTCTTCTTTGATACTCCATCTCTTAAGAAAAGATTCTTCTAGTTTGTCCATGGTATTAATACCACCATCGGGGAGGCTTAGGTACCAACACCTTGAAACATCAAGGAGCGTAGCGGAGAACAACTTCATGAATAAGTATTCAACATCTTCACTAATGGAATGAAGCTGAAAAAATGCCCAAAAATTTCCCATGTGCTCTTCGGCACTGATTGCATTAGTACCGATAAACTTAGGCAACCACTTTTCATACTTGGATGGAATTTTCCTAGGGTAGCCTGGTATGGCTGACATGTCTAGTGGTTTAAAAAGAGTGCATGACCATTGTCTTTGGTTGTTAGTTGGGTTCATTGTATTGGTCTGAGTTACTGAGCTAAACATGGTTTTCAAAGGAATACTCCCTCCAAAAAATGATTTTACAACAGGAGAGTTTCGGGGAGGATTTCTTCTGAAGGATAGAGGAGGATTGTTGTACCTCTTTGTATTTTGTGGAGTCACCAGATAATTTGCAAAAGGATAAGGGAAAACACCCAAGGTGGAGTCACCAGGTAAGCTTGTAAGATAAAGACTCTAGAGGCAAGGCTTACCGAAAATTGTCATCTTTGAGGAAGGTTTGACTCAGTGTTCCTCGGCAACAACACCAAAGTTTTATCACACAGTTTGTAGTTAGGATAAAAGATAGATGTAAAGAGACAAGCTGGCATAAGTGAACCAATCCCACCTAATGTCGCCTCGATAGGAAGGTTCTTTCTGTTTAGGGAGGTAAGGCCTAGGGAGACATCCCTGGTGACTTGGGGTTTTGAGAAGGCAAAGGATTGAAGGATAAAAGATAAATTCCCCCCTCACAATTCACCATCGAGAAGATAATCTGGATAATCAGCCAATAAAGAGAAGTATAACCAAAATGGAGATGCACCTGCCCGAGGCAAAGCAACAAGAGACAGATATATGCAAGCTTACTCGCTTGGTTAGTACTTCATATAATCAATGACTATCTGATATATAAGCAATTGAGAAATAAATATTGATGAAGTCAATGTTTATATAATATCAATGATGTACAATATCGCTTCTTCAATAAATGCTAAAGGAACATGGCATTCAATATAACAATTAACACTTCATTCAAATGATGCCTTAAATAACCATTCAATTGCTCACAAGTAAAACGATAGTTGCACAATGATGTTAATAGAAAAAGATTATGGAAACAAATTAGTTATTAGGGTTAGTCTTAGGTTAGGGTTAGAGTAGTTAGGGTTTTGCTCAAAGTATTAAGAGTTTGTTTTGATCATAGTAATCACATGCTAGGCCTTAGATCAGTGCGTTCCTAGGGTAAATGAAGTCAAAAGGAGGATGCAAAATTTGAAGGATCAAAGATGATAGTACAACTAAGGAGGGGAGGGTCAAGCCTTGAAGTGTTTCTATGGAAAGGCCTCAAGGACAAAAACCCTAGGGGAGAGAGGCTCACTTTGGTGTAGGGGATCTAGGCCTTAATGCTCTCTCCTTTTTCCTTAGCTCAATGGAAAAAATGGCTAACTCAAAAGGTTGCATAAAACTAAGACAAGAGGTTTTGCAGGCAACGTGTTGCTATGGCAAGGGTTCACCAAGAAAACCCTAGGGAAAATCGGCTCATCAAGGTGTAGGGGAACTAGGCCTTGATGCTCTTTCTCCTTCTTAGCTTCAGAAATATAAAATGGCTAGCATAGGAGAATATAGACTTGAGTGTTTCTAAGGCAAGGCTAAATCTTTATTCAACAAGAGCTATAAAGAGAAGAGTGTTTCTAAGGCAAGGCTCTATCTCACTTTAGCAAACAAAAAGGCTAAAAATATTGATAGGGACATGAGACAAGGACCTTCTATGTGTTCTTGTCCCCTAGGGTTTAAATCAGCAAATTATAACTATAAACGCAAGAGAAATAACAGTACAACCATTCATTCAAGAAGTTTTGCATAAATTTACTTACATTTAACCAAGAAATCAAGTATCAAACCCTATTTGTAACACCTTCCACCAAGATAAATGCCAAAAATGCCAATAAAAGACTTCCTTCAACAAGTGTGCCTCACAATTTCAGCCAAGAACTCCAAGTGTAGCGCAAATTTCAGACCTCACTGATGAGTGAGTGAGAGATGATGAAAAATGAAGGTAAAAACCCTCAATTTATACAATACCATGACCTAATTTCATTTTAGGTCATAGAAAGACCGACAAGGAAAAAATACTAAAAATCATATTGTTTTACATTAAATGTTTAAAATTAAAACCTAATCAAGTTCAAGAGAGATGCCATGCCCCTTTTAGGGTGACGTTATCCCCTTCTAGGGAAGATGTAACATCCTGGAGCAAAACATTAGCCCTCCTTGGGCTTCTCCAATCTTCCACATTTGCCAAAAATGCCCCAGTTCTCTCCCAAAGCGTCCATGTTGCTAGGTGACATCATGGTCATGAAGGGTGAAGTCCTAGGCCTTCGAAGGCCAATGTTCCATTGAAAAGGGCATAGTCCCCCTAGGTCAAGGTCTGTCAGGGTGCCTCTGAAAGATGTCCTCCTTCTCTACTGTGAAAACCCATATGTTCAGTCTTTTCCCCTTGCTGGGGTCTCAACATCCATCTGGTGGGCACTTCAGCCCCATGGAGGTCCGAATTGATCATCTCCCCATCTGTATCGGTCCAACATGGTACCTGTCCATCGGGCATGATCCTACACATCAACAGCTATGCCCTACATGGGCTCATAACTAACAGGGATCATAGAAATGTCAATCACATATCATCATCAATATTATTAAACATGTGCATAAAACCCCTATTACCCCAGTTAAAATTTCAAAGACATTATATAAGCCTGCAATACAAGTTTGGAGAAAGTGATAGGGCGTCCTATTGGGCTAGTGTCCACTGGAAGACAAAATTTTATGAAAGCGACTTCATCTGAGCCATGTAAGTGGGTGATGTGGATAAGGGATGTCCAGGAAAGTGGGTGTAGTGAGAGCAGAGGATGCAAAGCTTTACCGGTGGGTCCCTTTGTAGAAGGCGAGCTTCATTTGTCCTGGATGCAATTTTTTCCAAGCCCATTCATGCCTTTTTATTCTTTATTCTTTATTACTTTTTTTCTAAAGAGGCTAATCAGGGGACACTTCCCTGGCATGGTGACTAGTGGTGACAACATTACCCACAAGTACTTTCACAGAAATGAGAAGGTTATCTCATGATGATACCCCCTTTCTCTTGGCCATGCAACCAAGATTCACTACCCTGGCGTGGTAACCAGCTGGTGGTAATGTCATACTGCTAGGTGCCCATGGACCTAATAGGCTGGATCATGATGAGATCCCTTATCCTCTGATTAGGTCTTGTTTTATTATTTTTATGGGTCCCTCTTGTTTCTTTCTAGGAATCCTTTTATTTCTTTCTCGAGGATCCCTGGGCGAAGCATCTCGAGGTTTACTTTAGGTTTTTATATTTTGCCAACTTAATTTTACCTTCTGGGCCTATTGACCACCTCTCCAACATAGGTGGCCAAATCCATGTGCCATGAAGATATGCATCATCATATGCAAATTTGTTGAAGACTTTTGGTCCTACACGACATTGTTTGGCCCCAACACTTCTTTTTGTAACTGGAATTTCTGCACCCTTGCATGGGTTAATAATGTAATAGGTCTGCATGAGTCATGTCTAGGTTAGTTACCTTGGAATCAGTTCACTAGGAGATTTCCTTTCACTGAGGTTTTTTTATCCTCAGGCTATCAATTGGGCTTTTCAGCCTTATTGATTTCCCTTGAGTTTTTCCCTCACACTTGCAATAATTCCTCCAAAGTGTTGAATGACGTTCTAGTGGGTTTATCTTTTGGTAAATATTATAGGGAATCATTTTAAATGACCATGCAAGACATCTTAGAAAGTTTCGTGGAATTCCGTTGAGTCTAAGTTAGTTTTTTTTAATTAATTGATTTTTAATTAAATTTTCCTAAGTTTGGAGGGTCAATTATTTAATTAATTAATTATTTTTGAGAAAAAATTGTAAAAACTAGGTCTTTGGTTTTTTGATAGGGGTATTTGTGCTCAAAAGAAATGGAATATCACCCCCTACACCCTTGGACCAAGTTTCATCTCGGTCGGACAACTTTTGCTATGGTTTTGTCCACCCGGAGTGTCAGTCAGTCTAAAACAATAATTTTAATTGCTAAAGTCCAAACATAGCAAAATTGTAAAAATTTAATAATGAGTTAAAAGGATGTTAAATGATGGATTTAATTTAGAGAGAGACTCCCTAAGCCTAACCTAACCACCCAACCTTTTTCTAACCTTTTCTATCCTCTCCCCCTCTTACCCTCTTCAAAAGGTGACGCCCTCCTTTACGAGAAAGACATGGCATCTTGTTTTTAATTGGTGGGAGGCCTCCTTCCATTGGTTGGTTTGCTCCTCCTCACCTCCACGTCCATCCTTTCCTCATCCCAACACCTTTCCATCATATTTCACCCTCCATAATTTCCCTCATCTCTCACCCTCCATCCTTTCCCTCATCCCCAAAAGTTATGCCCTCCTAGGAGAAGTGCGCCCTCCTCTATCCAGAAATTTCCCAAATAATTTAAAAAAAATTATTTGAACCCTCTCAGCTTCCTTGGCATCAATCCCAAGGCCTCCCACACCCTTTTTTCTTTATCCAAACATTTTCCACACTTTCTAAACCCTAGATCTAGGATCCAAACCCTAGATGGTGCACCCTAGCCTTGAGATCTACTTTATTGCTTGGTGGTGGACACTTGGCATTGATCCAAGAGAGGTAGGTTTGCCTCTCCAAGTATAAATATATCCCTATCCTCACTCCCAACTCACCATATCTTGAGCTAATGTTATGCTACTTGATTTCTCACTCTCACTCTCTCTCTTTCTTTCCACATTTTCCATTCTCTAGTTATTGGGGTTTTGGAGATAGTTTTCTCCAAGATTCTTCTTCTTGAGTAATAAAGAGAAAAACTTTGGAGGATTATTGTAAGCATTATGCACATGCTTTTTCTTGTCATACACAGGAGGTAAATTTGTTCAATTTTTTTTAGTGATTGCATCCATTTAATCCTAAAGTAAAATGTTATTTGGGTAGATCTAGTAATGCACATTCTTGTAGATCTATATATCTTGTTATGCTAGATAAGATTGAAATGTCATCTTGTTAGTATATGCAACATATTATCTCTTGTATGCACATCACCTCTTGAGTTTTGCAGGTTCAGCTTCAAGGGTTTCATTGGGAAAACCTCAAGCAAGAAGGCTCCCTTGAGACACACACAAACTCCATTCCTTTCTCACTCTTACTCTTATTCTATATTGTTGTTCATTTGTATACATATTTCAGCTAGTTTAACTTAGCAAGATAGGTCATTTTTATCAAATATTATAAATTTTTCTTAAGAATTTTTTTTTCCCTAAAAGGGAAAAAGTTTTTCTTCACTCTTTTGGTTGTGTGTAGCATTTCCAACAAGGATACCTTTCTGGTTTTTGCAAGTTCAGATATGGTTGAGAGGGGTTTTGGCTACCCAAAGACATCTACACAACACTCAAAGACCCCCCAAAGGAATTGGTAGCTATTTCTCAACCTCCTTCTTCAATGTTTTAGAATTTTTGTTCATTTTTTCTCCTTATTTCTTGCTTTAGGTGGCTCATAGTTGTGGGAGAAGGAGTGGTATGGCCTCCTCCCACATGTGAGCCTTGGGGTATCTAGGATTTAGCATAGATGTTTCCTTTTTGCATTTTTCTTGTCCTTTTTAGCCTAGGGCATGGGGCTTGGTTGATATTGGACATCCTCCAAGCCTAGGACATGGGGATTAGTTTGTTTGCTTTCCATTTGTTTGTTTTCTAGCTAGTTTTTCCTTCTTGTTATCTTATCTCTCTCTTTTTCTCAATATTTCCAAAAGATTAAGCAAGCTAATTAATTTCCTACCTATTGGGAGAGGAATACCCCAAGTAGTAAGGTTAGGGTTTTAATATATGATTATGATCTAAGTGCTTAATGTTCTAAAATATTCTAATCTCTAGATATCATACATGATTAATCCTTAGGTTAAGCCTATTGGGCATAATCAACTTAGCTATATCTATTTACATTCTTAAAGTTCTTCAAAGTTTTATCTTAATCTTAGATGCTTAGATCTATAACCCTAAATGCTTCAATGCTTCAATAAGTGAATGGTGTTTTTCTTTCATGCTCTTAATATTAAGGCCATTTGCCACACACTTGAAGTAATCTCATTGATAAGTTGATAGTGTGGGAAAACACTTAAATCTTTTTCCTTCTCACACTTAATGCTCATATCTAAATGCTCTTAATCATAAGATAAGTGTGCTTCTCGTTTCATCTTGTTGGCAAGTTGTTCTTTCCCTTGTAGTTTCTTTATTTACTTTGCAAGCTATATATTGTGAAACTAATTGATTTGCTCTCACATAGCATATATGTGTTAATGCCTTAAATTTCATAATCTTAAGCAACACATTTTAGGCTGAAGTGAGTTTCGTCCAAGTCAATAAATCACATCTTAAAAGTGTCATAAAATATTTAAAACACTCTAAAACATACCTAAAAGTCTACCTAATCCATATAATAACTTAATAGACTCTACAGGGTACCTTATACCACCATATTCACCATCTAAAATAGGTATTGAGGAGGGCAGCAGATAGTGATAGGTCGGGGACGGTCTCGTGGCATGAATGAGTGTCCTTTCCGTAAAAACTCAATGCTTTGGGCTGACTGTCACAGCTAGGGTTAGCCTCGTTGCTACACTATCTTGAGCATCCAACAACCATTTGGAAATAGGAGGAGGAGGCTTTGGTGAAAGCTTAATAAAGGTAACTAAAACTTGATAATCTTAAGAAACCTTAATAATCCAACCTTGGACTAAAAACTATAAAACTTTTCGTGGGTTTAATAACTAAAAGTGGGTATTCTTCATCTTCATAATACTTGTTCTTAAAACTCATAAATCTTATTTGTTGATGTATTGATGATGATCTCATAAATGTAATGTGATGCTTTGATCTCCTTGTATCCTGCACACAAAATAATTAAAGTGGTTAGCTTGTTTGTTGTATTCTAACATTCTTTAATTGTAAATCTTGTATTTCATATTTGATTCAATTATTCTTTTGTATAACTTGTAATCATACTTGTAACAAATCACCCTAACATCTAGTTGACCCCTTGCCCAATCTTAGGCACTAGTCTAAGTTTCCCTAGGAAAAGGTTTTCTTAACATACTAACCTTGCATCTTGCATTGCTGCCTCAACATATTAAGTTAGAATCCCCGAAACTTTAACAAATTAAAATTAAATCCTAGAACTTAACTCTAAAACTAATCTAGAAACTAGGGACTACCCCCCTTGGATTCCCTAGGAATGAGCCTAGACGGAAAAGGTTCCGGTCAAAGTGACATCGTGGGATGTGAACCTAGGCATTGTGCCTCCAAGGACACACTAAGTGAGCTGGAATTAGCTCTCGTTTGCAAGTGTGATTAGGACGACAACATCTTTGGTGCCGCTGCCAGGGATAAGTCATTTATCATTGGTGAAAACGACTTTAAATTGATTCTTTAATAACTAAATAATAAAAAAATTTAGGCCTTAAAATTCTTTGAACCTGTGATTGTTTATTTTTGTGTGATTCTTTCTCAAGTGGTGACTCCATTGAAAAAATCTAGCAAGTATACTACTAGGAGCACTTCACAAAGAGTGGTTTATGAGTTTCCTGAACCCGAAAAGGTTTATAAGAGAAGACTAAACCGCTTGGGTCCTAGGAGACTACTTGAAAGTCTTGGGGAAGAAGCACTCACTGATATCCAATTCTTGTTCCAAACTAATAATCAACCAACTGTTAATAATCCCACTAATAATCCTAACGTAACGATGACTTCATGTTTGAGTCCTTTGAACCTTGCAGCAATTCAGGGTGCCCCTCACAATGTTCCCAGGAAAGCCATTGAAAAGTTGCCTATTTTTCATGGGAACAATGCTATAAGTGTCAGGTCCCACATCTCAAGTTTTGACAAGTGTTTATTGAAGTATTGTAAAGGTCATAACGAAGAAGATGTGAAGATGACATTGTTTGTCTTTTCTTTAGAAGGAGATGNTGCAGCAATTCAGGGTGCCCCTCACAATGTTCCCAGAAAAGCCATTGAAAAGTTGCCTATTTTTCATGGGAACAATGCTATAAGTGTCAGGTCCCACATCTCAAGTTTTGACAAGTGTTTATTGAAGTATTGTAAAGGTCATAACGAAGAAGATGTGAAGATGACATTGTTTGTCTTTTCTTTAGAAGGAGATGTTGGCGAGTGATTTTCAAACTTTCCTACAAACAATTTTAGCACCCTTAATTCAATATTGGATGAATTTAGGAAGAAATGGGGTGATTCAAAGGAACATAGATTTCAGCTGGGAGCTCTTACCACTAGTCATAAGAATGAAAATGAAATGGTGTTAGAATTTAACACTAAGTTTAATAGTGTGGTAAAGGGCCTTCATCAATATGTTAAGCCTCAATATGATGCAATTTTGATTTATTATATAGAGGCTTCTGAGGGTGAAATGAGGTATGCCTTAAGGGATAAGGATCCTCAAACTTTACCAGCAGCACAAGAAACAACTATAAGGATTGAACAGAATATATTGGAGGCTAGGAAATCCAACATTCCTGGTTTCAATAGAGGTTCTTCTTCAAAGGTTAATGATGAAAAGAAAAAGAAGGACGAGGGTCAAGGATCATCAAGTAATGGGATTAAGGAAATTAAAGAATTGACTCAATTAATTAAGAAAATGGAAATAAATCATGCCAATTAAATCAATTCTTTGCAAAATAAGGTGATCACTATGGAGAGGTCCCAAGGTAATAGACAACAACACAAGACAAATGATAGGTGGCCAAGAAGACCTCCCCAAAATGATCGAAGGCTACCTAATCCTTTTGAATCCACCAACTTGGTAGATCATCGCTACATACCTTATTGTAGGCCTTGTGGTGAGTTTCATGAGGAATCAACTTGTCTAGTTTTCCTTGAAGAGTGTAATAATGATTATGGAGACCAAGTAAATGAACAAGTAAATATGTGTGATGAGATATTCTATGGTGGCATGTATGATTGGATGGAGTTCAATGATTATAGAAGTAGTGGAAAATTTATGAATGGTAATATTGATAAAGGTATAGAAAAGTAGGGGCCCAAGCCCACTCCCCAACAAGTTGCATAAATGGCTAAGTTTAGAGGCATTACATACCAAAGGAGTGGAAATAAAAGTCAAGATAAAAGTCAAACTAGTGCTCCCAAGGTATCATCAACTCCTCCTAAGTCTAATGTGATTATTAATTTAGACTTTAACTTTGACTTAGGTGGTTGGTTGAGTAATGCGAAGGTGTCAGTGCCAGTGTCAAAAATCATGAAGATTCCTTCACAAAAGGAAAAGATACTTAAAGCCATAGAACAACCTCCTAAAATTGTTGTAGAGAAACAACTAGTCCTGGCTTACCAGGATGCACCAGTGATTACAGAATTGGGATAGGAAGAATAAGAATAATTTGTCTTTCTACCTTTCTTTACTTGTGAATGACATAGTTGTTGATTTTTAATTTCAAAATCAGAAATATTTCATTCAGACATTTTGTTAAACACTTAGCAACCTAAATATAATTGTCTTCTTAAATTTTAGAAATGCATACCCACATTCAGAAATTTCTATAAGAAGAAATACACATTGTTAAGAAAAATATGCAACAGAAAATACACAAACAACAACCCATAACTCACAAAAATTTAGGCAAATGCCAGGGAAAACCCCAATGTGGGGAAACCTAACGAGAGAGAGAGATATTATTTTTTTTCTTCAGGAAAGTTCAGAACAACATCAATAACACTTTTCAGCCAAGAGAAATACCTCTCACAGCACAAAAACTATCCCCGACAAATCTGTCTTGAAAATCGTGCCATAGTCTGTACAACTGTATGGATTTGCTGAAATTTGGCACCTTGGAATTCTTGCCACAACAGAGTGATGTACCTTCTCTTATGTACGACCTTCCTCCTCCATAAAATTCTTCAAGGGCTGCCTCGAAAGTTGTGCCCAATCTTGCCTCGATTTTTGTGCATCAAGAATGCTATTGTACGGCCTGTACGGATCCATACAGTACGGCCTGTTCCAGCAAATAACACTGCTACAATTCAAAACAAAAATTCCTCCTTGGGATTTGTGCCCTAGCTCTCTTGGGAATCGTGCCCTTCTTGGTGCTAACTTTCCTCTCTCAAGCAATCTCTCAACTCAACCCTCTCATCTTCTCTGGTGTGTCTTTTCTCACATCCCTAAGCATGTATATGTACTTTTCTCTTTTCCCAAGAAACCCTAACTTACATAACCAACTCAATCTAATGGCTATTATAAGTCTAATCTGAGGGCTCATATTTAATGCTCCTCATTAATTACAAAATAAGTAATAAATGCTCATTAAATACTTTTTGGGTCCC
>JASDQU010277231.1:0-11033 GCA_032191745.1 Picea mariana | reverse complement strand
TACTATAATTGATTATGAAACTGCAACTGCAACTGTAACTGGTACTTTAGCTATAACTTAGGGTTTTATGAGAAAACCCTAATTTTTCAAACTTCAAATTTTAAAATCCTAATCCAGGGGCTAGATGCGCTAAGTTGAAGCGAGTAATCTGGTGCCATCAGATTTCTGAAAATCCGAATTTTTCCCCTTCAAATTGGACCAATTGAATTATGGACTGGTACTTCTGGTACTGGTTCTAGTCTCCTGGTTTTTTGGTACTAGTCAAAACTAGGGTTTGACTTTTCGGAGTATCTGACCACTGAAAATGTGTGCTCAAGCTGCCAAAAGATTCACTAGGGTAGGGCACACTTTTATAGATGGTTTTTAGGCAAAAATTCCTCTCTGACAAAAAGCCCTAATTTTCTTATTGTTCAACAATGACGTTTTTGCTTATCTAGTGAAAGGTGCTCTCATCAGCTTAGCTTTGAAATGATGTTAACTTTTGAGCTATTATTAGGTTTCTTTTCAATTTACTAGATAACAATAACATAGGTAGGATCACTAAGATAAACACAATCACAAGATACACAACATTTATCCTGGGAAACCCTCATGGGGGAGAAAACCCAACAAAAAATTCCTTAATATAGATAGTCAATACAATGCCAAGAAAATAAACCAAAACACTAGAGAATATCCAACACTAATATGTGCCTCTCTTCCTTCTTCTCCTAATTGCATCTACCAAACTTGCGCACTAGATGAGTGAATGAGATAATGAGGTGTTGGTTTCCTTTATTTATGCAAGTTGGAAGGCGCCGGAAACATGTTTCTTCACTAGGTAGGGCCGACTTGTCTTCTTAGTGGTTAAAACCACTTTAATTAGGTCTTGGGGTCGACTTCTTAATTTGCATAATACAATTAGGGTTTGAACAATCCACAAAAGGGGATTTGGTCAATTACAATGCCCAACATGATCAATCCAAAAAAGGGGATTGATCTAATGAATAATGACTCAATAAATAAATAGAATACTCTTTGCAGTTACAATATTTCAACGGTTGATACAACATAATTTATATTGTCTTGCAAAAATAACTATTACAGTCAATAGGTCTTTATCCAAACATTACAGTTGGGGTACTATAAGACCCAAGAGTTCCACAACCATTTGTGTTTCTAAAACATAACTCTCTATCTAAGTAAACATAAATATAAATGGACTACATAAAATTGTCTACAAATTCTTGCAAGGATTGGTAGAAGAATATGGAACCCGAATACCTTTTACGGACAGAAAGAGTGCCTCGCAAAGTGTATGGTGTGCCATGCAAACCTATACCAAACAGATAAATGACATTTAGTAAATTATTAAAGTACGAAATTACTAAAATTGAAACAAAGTAAGAATTTAAATTACTTAACTTGGGTTTCGATGTTGAAAGAGGCATCCTCGCCAACTTCCGAAGCCACCAATCCAAGGTAGAGGAGGGAAGTGGGTGCATTGTTCACCTGATGGGTTCCCTTGCAAGACAAAGGGGACCCATCATGAGTGTATATATTTGTGAAAATATTAACAATTTCACAAGCAGAAACATAAGTAAAATCTTTCATTTAAGAACATAAATATTGATAACCTGTAGGAATTGAATTGATAAAGTGAAAGGATTAATCAAGTAAAATGGACACCCACAGAAACGGATTATAATAACCAGAGAATAGTATTTTGGAAGGAGGGATTAAATATCTTACAGATGGCCRAAATACTATGAGATGTGTTAAGTTTTGAGCTATTATTAGTTTTCTTTTCAATTTACTAGATAACAATAGAATAGGTAGGATCACTGAGAGAAATATAATTACAAGATACAYAACATTTATCCTGGGAAACCCTCATGGGGGAGAAAACCCAGAAAAACGTCCTTAATATAGATATCAAATACAATGCCAAGACAATAAACCAAAACACTAGAGAATATCCAACAYTGAGCAATGCGCCTCTCTCCTCCTTCTTCTCCCAACTGCAGCTACCAAACTTGCGCACTTGATGAGAGAATGAGTGAGTGAGATAATGAGGCACTATATTCCTTTATTTATACAAGCTGACACATTTTGGAAAGGTGTCTCTTCAGTGGGCARGKCCGACTTGTCTTCTTACTGGTTAAAACCACTTTTAATTAGGCCTGGGGGCCRACTTCTTAATTTKCATAATATAATTAGGGTTTGACCTATCGAAAAAAGGGGATTTGGTCAATTACAATGCCCTACATGATCAATCCAAAAAAGGGGATTGATCTAATGAATAATAACTCAATAATAAATATAATACTTTTTGCAGTTACAATATTTCAACACTCCCCCTTAACAAGAAGGGTATTATACAACATCATCAGGAGAGAGAGAGGGCAGCAACATCAACAACATCTGGAACACTGACTGACATATCTATAAATCATCGGAAGTTTTTCTCGTCATCAATATCATCATGCACAACAAGGAGATGGAATGGCATCACCATCATCTGCATCAACATGGATTAGTATAACATTAATACATCATCATCATCAATAAAAACACACATTTGATACAACATCAACAAAAACAACATCACAACATGAAGGCTGGAGCATCATCAACATCAACACTAGGCTGGAAATCTTCAGGACGAAGCTGGCATCTCAACAACATCAGCATGAAGCTAAAAATCTTCAGCATGAGGCTGGCATCACAACAACATCAACACAAAGCTAAAAATCTTCAGCACAAGGCTGGAATCACATCAACATCAACACGAAGATGGCATCTCAACGACATCAACACGAAGCTGGAATCTCAACAACATCAGCACGAAGCTGGAAATATTTAGCACGGGGCTGGCATCACAACAACATCAACACGAAGATGGAAATATTCAACACGAGGCTGGCATCACAACAACATCAACACGAAGCTGGAAATATTCAGCATGAGGCTGGCATCAACATCTTGTGGTAATCTGACAGATCCAAAGGATCTACCCAAGAATCAAAAGATTCCCTAGGATATAAAATCCTAATGGAGCTACCATTACTGAAAAAAGCTAGCATATACATGCACAAGTACTCTGACAGCCCATCCTTACGGACCTTCGGGATCTATCCAAGGATGATCAGTCCCATAGGATATAAAATTCTAACTGAGCTGCCCGTTATTGGTCAGGATACCATAGTATCATCAACACTACTCCCCCTTTCAAGGGAGGTCCTTTTGGACTATACCAATATTTTCTCGAAAGTGCTCAAACTTTACACGAGACAGAGGCTTGCTCAACACAACTACAACCTATTCATCTGCGTCAACATATTGTAGCTTTATAGTTCCTCTCTTCGGCATATCATGAATGAGGTTATATCGGATCTCTATGTGTTTCAAATCATCATGGAACACATCATTTTTACACAACTCTATTTATCACATAGGATCACAGTGGCTTCCATCTCCATATCATATAGATCTGTCAACAACATCCGAAGCCATATGGCTTCACAATTAGCGGAACATGCAACAATGTATTCTGCTTCTACCATGTTGGGAGAAATACTAGATTGCTTCCTACTCTGCCATGAAGTCATGGTTGACTCTAGACTGAAACAACATCCTGAAGTTCTCTTTCTATCAGAAACACTTCCACCTCAATCTGAATAAGTATATACATACAATTTGAAGTCATGATATCTAGTATAGCAGAGACCAAATTCCAATATACCCTTAAGGTATCTCATCACATGTTTTGCATTATCAAGGTGAACATGTCTGGGTTCTACCAGATACTGACTCAAGGAAAAACATATATCTGGCCTGGTATTCATCAGATACATTACCGAACCAATAATCTATCTATACAAAGTAGCACCAACCAATTATGATGAGGTGTCTACCAAGAGATTTAACTTTGTTTCCATGGGTGTGTACATGGATTTACATTCCAACATGTTAAATCTATTCATTCCATACTTCCCTTGGTTGAGGAAGATCTTCTCTGGGCTCTGCCAGACCTCAAGACCTAAAAAAATAGTGCATTAGGCCTAGGTCTTTCATCTCAAATTTTGTAGTGAGCTCCTTCTGCAATCTGTGATGATTTTTTCTTCATCTTTGTCAAGAATACATCATCTACATATAGTAGAAACATCACTGGCTCATCATTCATAACCTTGAGGTAAAGGTTAGAATCAACTTTACTCTTGGTAAAGCCCAAGCTCATTAGGAAATTGTCAATTCTGCCCTATCAAGATCTAGGAGCTTTGCTTCAACCTGTACAGATCCTTCTTCAACCTGCAGACCTCAGTCTTTCTATATTCAACTTCAAACCAAATTTTTGCATTACATTATACCAATCTGGTACACTTTCTCAGTTGTAACTCAATTTTCACAATCATGTGTTAGCTCTATGTGCTCTTTGCAAAGCAGTATCTGTCTCACTTCCTGAGAGTATGTCCTCTCCTATTTCTACAACTGTTCCTTCTGGAACTGAGACTCTGCACCTGTAGCTGCTCTGAAGCTGAGAATGGTTGCTCCATTCTCACTATGACTGTTGAAATCTGGGAGTAACTCCTCTACTCCATCATGGCAACAACTTTATCTAAAACTTAGAGTGGCTTAATAATTGATAATGAAGGTAGCTCTTCTTCTTTCATGGAGGTAACTCTATCTTTTATTATAGTCATGTCTCCATGACCCAACTAATGTACTGCACCAACTTCCACTCAATTTTAAATATGGGGATTGTTCCCCCTACATATCATACTGTATGTGAATCATGTTTGTTCTGGTTGTATTCATGAATACTGGAACTATTTCTTCAATTACTGGAGTAAGTGTCTCATCATAGTCTTCTCCCTCTTGCTGACAGATTCCTATGGACACACATAAGGCTTTGTACATATGCAACATGCTTGATCTATTTAGATCAATCTTGGAAGTCAATTCTGACTTCTCTTCTAGTCTCACGGAATAATCCATATCCCAGTCTTTCTGACTGGATTCCTTCTCTGTTACTAAAACAAGGGAACCTTCTGGGATATTTTATACCTCCTAGTAGTTTCTGAAGCTACGATCTAGTCTTGTCATGGCATCTTTCTCCTATTCCTGGGAGATGTCTCTTCATCTGATCCTTTCTGAGATTAGGCTTACTCTTGATTTCTTTTGAGTCTACAAGGACTTCATCATCTCTTACAGGGTATACTTGGTGTTGAATACCAAGTCTAAATATGAAAGGTTGATTCGACTTCAAACGAGTTATGCTTCCCATCAAGGTGGCTTCATTATCCTTTGACCAAGTTGTTGAGGAAAATATATGAAGGATCTTACTCAAGCATTTTCAGATCTTACTTGGCTAAATCAAGATAGACGGGAATATCACCCTATGTTTATAACCGTCAAAAATTGTATCCTAATTCACAAGTATTGATTACAAGTGCTTAGGATGATCTTTTTTATAAATGAAAGTTTGCTAGAAAATTCATTTTTTATGTAATTTTCTAAATATAAAAGATGCTCAAATAAATATAGAGACAGAAGTAAAAAAACCAAGTCCATAATCAAAATAGATGAGACATAAAGCAATCATTTATTTCATTTCAATTTATCAAAAGAATCGTTCTCTTTACAAAATTCCCTTAGGAAGTTTTGGACCAAAGTCAAACTTAGATGTCCTCGATGAAAACCATACAAAAGGATTTCTGACAGAAAGTAAAAAACTGAACTTTAAAAGCTGGATCAGCTTGCAAAGATTGTTTCTCACTCGAATCTGCACAATAGTATTTTTTAATCATGAAATTTAATTCACAAATAGACAAGTCTAAACAGACTATCAAAGATAGATAAACACCTCTGAAAAACAAGTGTTTGAATGATGTAATTCAGCGCTGAGTCTTGTTGTCTACAATAGGACCCTGCTATCATAAAAGAGAATTAGGCTTTCAATGAATTAAAGAATGAATAAGAACTGAATTATCTCAACAAAACTCAAAGAGCAAACCTTAGTATGCTTCTCCTTCTATTCTCCTCTTGTTCCTCCTTTTCCTTTTGCCTTTAAGCAATTAGAATTAGTTGAAGTAGTTGAACCACTTCTTTAGTTAAGTTAACTAAAACTCAACCAACTTTTTAGTTAAGGGGGAAAAGTAATAAAATCATAATAAGGGTTTTAAATAAATAATAACTAGTAGGTGGGACCCCTTGTGACTCCCTTTAGTTTTTTAACAAACATAATACAACTAGTTAATCAATCAAAACATCCCTCCTTGTGACTCTCGTCATCTTCTCATAATTTGACAATTTATATCAATGATAATTGAAATTATTTCCAAAAATATATTATCCACATATCCAAAAAATAGTGTGTTGTCCAAAATTTCAGAAGTCAACTATTCTCAACAATGAATAAATAAAAACACTTAAAAAACATATTTTCCACTCTAGGAGGCAAACTTTCCCTTGTTGTTGTTGTCACCCTTTGATCTCTTTGAATATTCCTTAGGTTGTGTAGAGCCTTTATGCCTATTCTCACTGATCACATGAGATAAATCATCTCTCAAATGCATGCGGGAGGACACGGATTTGGCAGAGTCATTTGAGGGTGAGGAGGGTAAAGCAACGGATTTTCCTTTGTCAAGGGCATGGTGGGCCTCAGTTTTTAACCTTTTTCTTGCATGGGAAGACCGTACTAGTGAGTGGACATGGGCAGCTTGGACAATTTGATTAACATGTGGAGGAGCAAGTAGAGACAATTTAGGCTAGCCACGRTGTTAGGAGACTGTCGGGTGGAAAATCTCTTTCCATCCGTCGTTTTCAGGGACTTCAGGTTGYAGTGAGACATGAGGGGGAAGTGGTATACCAGGGGCATGTGGGGCTTGGAAGGGAGGCCTTTCTAGCCTAGGTTGGACCACTCCTTTCCCAATCCAGTTAAAAAATCCATCTTGGAATAGCTRGCCCAACTCTTGCGAGTTTGCATCAAAGTGTATAGAGAACCTTGGCCTTCTAGGGCCCCTGTTCCAATTTCCTCTTCCTCTATTACCCCTGCCATGGATACCTTTGCTGAAAAATCTCATTCCTGTATGCATTATTTATTAGAAAATAGTTTCTTCAACAACCATACATGACATCTCTTTTAAATATGAAACAAAGTTTGGCTCAACAACATATCAGAGTCATGCAATCCAATCCATACAAATCGTTTAATACTTGTCAATGAGTAGGGAGTGAATAAGGGTTCTAGGATATGTGAGGGATTGTATTTAGCGAAAAGTGTTAAAATGAGGGGGAATAGATCATGATTACTACTCAACAAATTACCAAACAATCAATTGTATCGTAAATAATAAAAAATGTATCATTGTAATTCATCCATGTGCGATCCTTTAATTGTCATAATACAAAATTTATCTTAACTATAATTAAATATTAAGAACAGGGAGTGGATAGTGAATATGGGAAGGTGAGGGGACTTGTAATGTGCAAAAAGTGAAATAATGGTAGGGAAAAGAACGGATATTGTTCATAAAACCAATTAAGTAATCCATAAAAACAACCTTGTATTCAATGCAAGGATATCAATAGAAATTAACAATTTATGTGTCAAAATTGTTCACTGTCCCACATCCAATTTCTTTAAGATTCTCAATTAACACAGTGTATAATCATACTCAGAATCACTATGCCTTTCAACCTTCTTGTTAAAAGAATACTTGTTTCTTTTCATTTCCTTCCCTTTTTTATTTAAAACAAAATCAAAAGGAACACACTGTCACATTGCTTCATCTCTRTCCAACATATATTCCTATAAAATATCAATTACTGCCCATAATTCGCAATTKCCCAAATCAAACATAGACACATGTATTTTCCCAAGTTGAATAGACTTTTTAAAACTTGCCCGATTTCATTATTTTGATAATATTAACGAATAAAACTTGTAATGAAACCATGATACAAAACCCGAGCTTCATTTCTGATGGTGCAATTAAATAAARCAATGCACTATGTCTCCATAATCCATACACARTAAACAACAAAGTCACATCCATCATTTTCCCTAGCCTGTAATGATCTTGATTGGGGCTAATAAAACACACAGCAGCCACCAACTAACAATTGACACCACACTATAGGAACACAACGATCCAATTCATAACAAAAAGAGGCAACCCCCTGACTGTACATTACCATTTACTCCCAATCAACCAATTTAATCAAAAAATGAGCTAGGTTATCGATACATTTGTCAAAACAAAAGGAGGCAACCCCTCAACTGTGTACCAATTCTCATCCCCAATTACAACTTTCCAACAACTCAATCAAACAGAGACAAGATAATACTCAAAGCAACTGTGAAAACCACTCAACCAATCTATGACAGTCAACAAGATACCCGATAATAGTGTGAATATTTGGGGTTATCAAAATCGAGCTCTGTAACAGTGAACATAAGAATTAATCAAGAGTTCGCTCATTCATCAAAGCACAGAGAGTCTGGAGGTCGAACATATCAACAATAGGCAACGACCCTTCAAAACAAGCACAGTGGATCCACAGGGTTTTATAAGTCTTAGTTTGTGTAATTGTGTGACAGTTCAACACCCGGTAGGGTAGCAAATGATGCAGAGGAGAAATGATTTCTCACTGGACAGTAACAAATTTCAAGAACACACAAAGGCATAACCCTCATGCATTTCTCAAGGGCCGAACCAATTATAACAATGCCAGTGGAAATGCAGACCTGACATATCACCAACAACCCTAAAGCATACATCTTGGCATAATGGCCATCCCATAACCAACTCGTCGATGGAAATACCAAAAAAATAAGCCCACGACCAGGTGAATAACCCATGACCGTGGCTCTGGAAGATACACAGTGACCAAAATGTAGTTCGAAAACATATACAACAACCCCATAGAAACTCAAATACAACCRGACATAGTCACCATAACTGTGAGGGAGYAGCCAACAAGGCTAAACAGAGTGAAACCCTTCATCAAAATACTCATAACTTCTTAAAACAACAGAGAGTCGYCATAGTTTTCACCACACAGAACAACCAACAAAATCATAACTTCAACAACCAATTCTTTCATTTGCAAAACGAATAACCACACAGTCATTCCAGAKAGAAGACCCATGTKTTTACACAGTTTCCAATCTCAGGAAAACAYAAACCAACACATTACCAATCCATTGTTCATTTCATACACAGAGAAAAATTCATGGATGGGCGAAAAGAACCATACCTGTAACCAATGGCTTTTAACAAGGGCGAGTTGGTCGAGCAGTTCCTCCCAGGCTTGAATCTCAGAGCTTAACCACCATCAAAACCAAATGAAACAATAGCCATGYTAGGGTGATGGCCCAATGGGATAAGTATAGAGTGATGTGCATTTACTACACGTTGCTTCCATCTTCCTCATATTCAATTTTGTAGTACACGATAKCCAACCAAAAACCATATTATTAATTCCATACATTGAAACTTGYGACATATTGCTTGCCAATTTTKCCAACCAATATCCATATTAACCRTTGCCAAAAACCATACCATACCAAATGCATCCGATATAACTCAAATATAATTCGCATAGCCATAGACCATTGCTAGTTAGGATTAATACTAACTTATTTTCATTTCATTTTCACATAACCTCTTAACATAGCATAGTATAGTCCCTTTCTTTTGGAAATTTTGTTATACGTTGTTACTAACATATGTCTTGTGCAGGTGTAGCCAGGTAATAACCATGGTGATTCATCAAATGTAACAACTGTAGTATATGCCACTCATAACATAGAATCGGATGTTAGAAAAAGGAAACATCACATAAAATGTGTTATTCACCTGCCATTATTTCAAAAACAAAACAAAGACTATATCATCAATCATATAAGACCTTGTAAGAAGTATCGAAACAACAGCATGAAAAAGTGTGATATGACTATCTCCGAGCCTCCAGTCTACAAGGGGATCCCACCTACCAATATTATATCTTATTAGCATAGTTTAAATAATAGGCTTTAGAAATACTTTGCGGGTGAATTCCTCATTGTGATTTTTATCGTCAACAAGTTGGCGACTCCAAAGGGAAATGTGTTTCCAACAGATTACTAACTCGGAATACATGGTTTTGCAGACCAAAAAGAACAGCAGACCAAGAAGATATAACCCAAATGATCATGCAACAGTGGGAAGTGAGCGGATTTAATGGAAAAATGATCGGGAATTTGAGAATAACTCTTGAAAAATCTTAAGTATGAGGGGGTTTATCCCTGTATGCATAATCATTCAACCATAATTTGTTCTTGACTTCAAGGAGAAAAATTTTTATGGACTTGATCTTTTAAATCTCAAATGAATGAAGAAATGGAAAGCAGAAGCAGGAAGTAACCAATTTCTTCATAAGACAATAGTGAAAGCAGATAACAAATTCAATTATGCTTCCAGGGGGGACATCGTAACACTTGTGTAAGCTTGATTGTTATTGACTAAAAATACCTTGCAGGAGTGTCACTGTGGCAAAACTGATCCAAMATCTTATTCTTGACCAAAATTAAACTAAAAAAATGAAAAGCATTAAAAGTCATGATAGAAATGGGACTGCAAAATTTAAACAACAGAAATAAAATGACAGAATTGCAAAAAGAAGAAGGAAAACTATTAAATAAAAGCATAATCTAAACCACTGTAAGAGAATAAATGAAAAGCAGTGGTGAAAATGAAAACAGAACTAAACTACTAATATACAGAAAATCCAAACAACGTTAAAACTTTTCAAGTTGGTTCCACATAGTGTTTTAAGTGAGAACCGTTAGTGTTGTAGGAAGACAATCTCTCGTGTAAATATTTTAGAATGTAAGATTTTATACCTAGGACAAAAGTGATATTGAAAGGACCCAACCATAATTTTTGAAACTTTGAGTGTCTTCCCCTATCAACGTGAGTTGAATCCCACAACGATACATTTTCATTGAATTTAGATTTGATAGTTTTGACACTCTTGTTGAAATACTTCTTAACAGTCTGTTGTCT
>JASDQU010277230.1:0-10799 GCA_032191745.1 Picea mariana | reverse complement strand
CCTGATGCTTATAACAAAATTATCCACCTTCATCACTAAGTCTTCCTTCTATTCACCTATATCCTTAAAACACTGAATGAATTTAATCAAAACCTCATTTTCTTATGCATACTAGCCCAGATTTCTGTGTTAAAACATTCTTATGTTGAGTTTTGTCCATTTGACCTTTAATTATTAATCTACATTTACAAACCTTTTGATGGGTACTGGGATTATCCTATTGCAATATGAGGGTGAATCTCAGTGCTAACAACCACCACCCCTGGTTACTTAGCTAAGGGCCCATGCAATATGGAAAAATACCAACGCGAACCTTCAACCTTTGATAGAAATTGTAAAGGCCTAAGAAGGTCTGAAGCTCAGTGAGTGTAGTTAGGGCTGGCCAATCACAAATGACTTGGATCTCAGTTGGATCCACATGCACACCATGCACATCAACAATGTATCCTATGTATTGGACCATGTCCATGCCGAAGGAACATTTTTCCAATTTAGCATATAGCTTGTGCTACTGGAGAGTGTGCAGAACCCGTTGAATATGTCTTAAGTGTTCTGCCCATGTCTTGTTGTAGATGAGGATGTCATCCAGATAGAACACTAAAAAATAATTAGTGAAAGGCCACAATATATCATTCATCATCCTTTTGAAAGTTGTTGGGGCATTTTTCAAACCAAAGGGCATGACCAACCATTCAAAAAGACCTTCTTTTGACTTGAAGGCGGTCTTCCATATATTTTTATTCTCTATTAGGACCTGATGGTAGCCAAACTTCAGATCAATATTAGTGAAGTATTTATTTCCCTTTATTTGATCAAGGAGATCGTCAATTCAAGGAATCAATTACTGGTTCCTGAATGTGATTTTTTTAGGGCCTGGTAATCAATGCAGAGTCACCAGGTCCCATCTTTCTTCTGCACCAGCATGATTGTGATTCCACAAAGTGATGAGTTGGGTTGGATGATCCCCTTGTAGAAAATTTCTTGGATCTGATGATGGATCTCCTCATTTTCTAATAGAGAGCGATGATAGACTGGACCATT
Source organism: Picea mariana (assembly GCA_032191745.1). NCBI lineage: Eukaryota > Viridiplantae > Streptophyta > Pinopsida > Pinales > Pinaceae > Picea > Picea mariana. Next base: position 9,758 of record JASDQU010277230.1, on the reverse strand, counting down.
GGGTAATTGTGCACCATGGGTAAGATTGATGGAATGCTTGACCTGACAGTACATAGGTACCCTAATAGGTGATGAGAATATGTATTTGTATTCTTCCATGTCCTTATCCACTTGCTTCTATTGCATGGAGAGATTGGCCACAGAGCCCATGGATGTGGCTGCAACCTTTCACTCACTCTGAGAGGGAATCATGAAGAAGATAAACTTCCCATCCTGAGAAATGACCTACCTGCATTGCTTGGTAGAGATCAAGGAAATAGCACTAGGTGGAACTACCTCGAGTATAATGTACAATTTCTTGTTCAAAGTAATAATAACAATGTAAGGCCTAGACTCATATACATCATGAGGTTTCCATAAATAATGTTGGTCCAAAATAACATTACAAACTTCAAGGGCAAAAACATCACACATTACCTCATCTTTGAATGGCCTGATGTTGTATGGCATGCGACACTTTTGGATGACTCGAAGATCGCTTCCTTGGCGCAGCCATCCAATGGTGTAGGGTTGTGGCTGCGGCATTTTCGTTAGGGCTAGCCACTTGAAAACCTTTGTTGAGATGAGATTCTTATGGCTACCTCTTTCAATGATGAAGTGCAGTGGGGTTCCTTTCACCTACATCTATGAATGAAAAATGTGCTCGCCTTCCTTTGGCTCATTAGGTTCACCGAGATGGATCTTGGTGGTAGCAACCATGGCACTGGGTTCCACATCAATGATCTGTCTCCCCTTTTCTAGTTCTGACTCATATTCGGAGCCCACACCTTATTCAAAGTATTTCACCTCAGCCACCAATGACTGCTTTGAGCAAAAATCAACAATGTTATGCCAGGGGCTCTTATGGAAGTCACACCACTTCCAGGTATTCTTCTTTGTCTTCCCATTGTTCTTATTTTCTTGTGGCTTGGACTGGTTTTCCTGAGGTTTCCCATATTTTATCTTTCCTTTGTTCTACAAGTTGGGGCTTCCCTTTCCCTTCTTCTACTATGAGAGGTTCGTAAACCCAAACTATTGCATATTTTGTTTAAGCTTCTGCTCGATTTTGACAACATACCGATAGGTCACTCCCAAGGATAAGATGTACAAAAAATTAATTTCTATATGGATGTATCTATCCATACCACTGTGGCACTTGAGCACCAGATGTATCTTTGAATCTTTGATACCTAGCTTGGTGCAAAAGGTATGGAAGGCATTGGTGAACTCTAGCACTATTTGGTCTTGTTCTTGCCACAGTGTTGTCCATCTTGTATACAAATCGTCATAACTTCCAATAAGGTAGTATTTTTTCTTAATAGAATCCCTGAAGGAACCCAAAGTGGGTGAAACTGCAAATAATGTGGATCCCTCTATTTTCTTTTTCTCACAGAAATTCTCCCACCAATATTTGACATGGGGGATAGCCTTGAGGAGCGCAAATGTATTATTTTCTCTATCGRAAAAGTTGTGGATAGAAAAATACCCTTCTAGAAGGTTTAACTATTTATCTACKACATCCACATATATTTTCCCTTCAAATATAGGAATATAAAAATTTATTTTTACCTTGAAAGGGGCGACACTTCCTCTTGAGGTGGATGCATCGCTTGTCGRTCGTCAAAGGATTTGTGCAAAGTTGTCCATCATCTCATTCCTCTGTCACTCAAAGGCTTCCTCGAGWAACATTTTTAAAGGACATCTTGTCCCATAATATTTATTTTCACTTTCCATGGACAGTTTCTTTGGTGTGTGAGAGCAGTTGTCCTCAAGAGAAACAAGCTCGAGACCCAACTCTTTATACCTTGACCGCGTCGGGGACATGCACTACAAAATGACAAGGAGCACACTGCTATGATACCACTGATCCATATTTATGAGTAGAATGAAATGAAAACACAAAATTATAATATTAACACAGAGGCATAATGGATAATAAAAAAKATATAATAAAACTTGACTTCTATTAAATAAGAAATATGTTGAAACTGTAAAATCCAGACTGAAAACAAGCTTGCTAAAATGGTGGAATTTTATCTCTGAGAAGAGATGTGATGGCTATGCTCATTTGAAAAAATATGAGTACAATGAGTCTTTGAAGGAAATTTTACAATAAAAATGAGTGCAAAAACCCTAAACATCCAAAAACCTAGCCCTAGGAGATGAAGCACCAAAATTCGTGTGGGCCCCATTGGGGTAAGTTATAACATCAACTTCTTAGGGTCATAACATTTTCATACGATCTTTTTTTAGGGCATATGATATCTCGTTAGAAAGGTATAAACAAGGCGATTCATTTTGGGGGCTCAATTAGAGCCTTATACTATCATTGAGGTGCCCTATTGTGAAAAAAAAATTCGTTTAGGCCCTCAAAATGGCCCTGAAAGTTTGGGACCCTAAAAACTGCTAAAAATAATAAATTTCCAAAAGAATGTTTTGAGCCAGTTGGAATAGGTGGGTGGCCATCGAGATCCTCTTGAATCAATCCTCCCCCCTTAGGAATCAATGGTCTCCATTGAGTTGAGTTCCCCCATCAGATGAGGAAATTTCTATTGAATTTGGCTCCGGGTGAGTCACTTGCCTTGGTGGAGGAGTTGCCCTACTTTGACAACCTGATAAAGTTGGATCCTCTGCTCGCGGGTTCCCTTGAACTATGTGTCCAAGATATTATCATTGGATGCCTATTCCATGCATTCAGGTTTGATCTCTATTTGTTTCAACCATTCTGCTATCTCCGAGGTGTCCAATACTGGTGAAAAATAAGGTCGAAGGAGGTCCACATTGAAGACTGGGTGCAAGCCAATGAAGGGGGGAATGTTGAGCTAAAAAGAATTGTCACCCATAGCCTTGGTGATGGTGTAAGGTCCATAATGGAGTGGATGAATCTTTCGATGAGGCCCTGTAAGGAATTCTTTTTGCAAGTGAAACCAAACTTTGTCCCCCACCTAAAACGGGTGTGGCACCCGGTGTTGATCATGGTGCTTCTTGTACTTGGAATTAGACTTATGTAAAATATCCTAAACATGTTGGCAGATGTGTTGGATCCGCTCAATGAACTAGGTGGCTTTGTCAGCTTCAGTTGGAGAATGTTGTGAGTCTTCCTGGGTGGTCGCAAGGGGTAGTGAAACATCCATGGGACCCAATGGTTGAAATCCCAACCCCACCTGAAAGGGGTTGTGGCTAGTTGAGATATGTATGGCTCTATTGTAGTTGTGTTGAACATAGGGAAGAATCTCATCCCATGTGTGGGGGTTCTTGGAATTGTAGATGCGCAGGATGTGCACGATCATCTAGTTGTTGACCTTGCTTTGATTATCCATCTGGGGGTGGAAGGAAGTGGATTTAGTGATCTTCGTGTCCAACAGTGACTAGAGGCTTGACGAAAATGTGTTGAGGAACTCAATTTCCTGATTTGAGATAATGGTTTGTGGGATCCCAAAGTGTACCCACACTCGTTCGAAGAATATCTTGGCAGTGGAATCTACTGTGATGCTCTTCTTGTAGGCGGCCATAATCTCCATATTGGAAAAGTTATCAATAACCAAAAAACATAGTCATTTCCCCACTTGGTGGACAAAAGGCCCGGCATGTAGTCCATTGAGATGGATTCCTAGGGCCTTTCGGGAGTAGGTAGAGGAGTGTAAAAGGCTTGTTTCTTAGTGTTCGTTTTGGAAAAAGCGCATGCGATGCAGGACCAAATATACTTGCTGACATCATGTAGAAGTTTCAGCTAGTAGAAATGTTATTGTAGCACTTCCACTATCTTTTCCACGCCGAAGTGTCCTGCCACCTGACTATAGGGGGATTCCCAAATCAGATTTGCTCACTCGCTTGATGGAATGCATAGATGGCCCATATGGCACAACAACTTGTCTTGAAGATGGAAATTAGTGACAAATGTGTTTGCTCCCAACATATAGTAGGTGTTGGCTAAGTTAGGATATGTGTCATAGAGGTGGGGCCATCCAGAGGTCTCGTGGTTGCAAGAGTCTAGCACCGGGGTGAGTGTCGCGACTGGAGGTCAACTGAGGAAATTAGTGACAACTGTTGATTGAGAACCTCATTGCCTCTCTATATGAGCTTGCCTTTGGTGGAGGATTGAAGTGGTGGAGGCACAACTAGAAGGGACTTAGTTTCTCGGTTATGAGACGTGCCAACACATAATTTTTTCATTCTTACACTTATGTTGATCATATTTTAATATAAATACTCTTTTCTTGTCCAATTAATGTCTTTCAAATATTTGAATTGTTATTCCATGGGAATATTTGTTATGAATATTGATGTATTATGCTATTATATGTGTTAACTGTATATATTATCACCATATGCTTATGTATCTTGGTTTTTGAGGACAAGTTGCAGGTGTATATCTTTGAGTCGAGTGCTCTGTTGGACACACCTAACACACTTAGAGGGGCGTTGAATGAGTGTGGGGATCTCTTATTCATAACTTCCCTCTTACACAAAACTCATTAGTTAGCATTCAACTTTTACTCATTACTCATTGTTGTCATTTATAACCAATTAGATGTGAGCACATGTCAGCAATATATATCAGAAATATATCATCAACAAGTCATCACCACAAGGAACACAAAGAACACAAGATGTATGTACAATTTTATTTTACTATGGACTACAATCCTTGGGGTTTTTCAGCAACAACTGAATAGAGTACAACTCTACAAGAGCACCAACTCTATATGCAAGACTCATCTTACATCCTCAACACCAACTGAGATGAGGCAACAATCCTCCACAGATATCAATCTGTCACATGTATGTGACCTATCGGTAGTGCAACATGCATATGTACGCACCCTACCAGTAGTATAACCCGCGTATGTATGCTGCCAGTCTATACTACAACTTGCATATACCTCTGAGAAACTAGAGCTTATCCTTTTCATCACATCCTCAGATCCTCTGCAACCTGCAAACACATTCTCTTATGTCTTCCACTGTCCATTCTGACCCACAGTCAGTCACAATACATCCAAGCTCTCCATTATCTTTCCAATACATCTCAACCATACACTATGAATGTTATTCAATCGTGTATAAACAACAATTATACTGTAGCCATCATATTAGTACTGAGTCACAAGAGTGTTGATCATTCCATAAACCAACACATACCACATCACAACAAACATACCAAGAATGCCTCAAGCATTCACCTCACAACAAACAAGAACATCCATCAAGACAAATAATGCAACCATACCAGAGTTTCTATGGTAGATCTGAGCCCATAAAATGCATATCTGGAACTTGCTTCATCATCCAAGAGCCTGTCATAATATCAAACATATATCTTCAAGACCTCATCAACTGTATGCACCCTATCCTCATTCAGCCCACGTATGTACGTGCCCTGGATCAAAGTAACCTGCGTATATCTCAGAAACTAGGGTTTCTGAACTTTCGAGACTTTTGTCGTCATGACCTCAGACCTGTCGAGACTTTCATGCACTCATGAGATCATCCAGACCATCTCTCTCTCTCTCAGAATAGATCTTGAATCATGCTCAAGAGATATTCAACCAGTGTGCATTCACAAGAGACCCTAGCCTCTTATTTATAATCTTCATCTTCTAGGTCACTTAACCCACATCTAGGTCACTTCCTTATTTTAGGGTTAACCACTTTCTATAAATAGAATGTTCTCCATTATTTTATTAAAATAATCCTTTTTTATTTTGTCACTTTACTTTATCATTAAAATAATGATTTCTTCTTTTCAATAAATTTGACTTCTTTGACCATTTGGGGCTTCAAGCCATCATATGGGGGTCCTCCAACTTCGTAAGATCATAACTCTCAAACTGTGAGGAGTTATGTGGCATTCCACATACCACTAGAAATGGCATGACAAGGACTATCCATCTAGGATAGTTTCACCAACAAAGTCACTGATCTTCATCGATTGGTTTCCAATTAACATCTATCATTCTCATCAAGGATAATACATATACATTGTTCATCAATCATCAATCAATCAAGCCTATCAATCAATCAATCAATCCATTGACATCAATCAATCACTTGACATAAATTAATCACTCAATCACTTGACATAAATTAATCACTCAATCACTTGACATCAATCCTTTGACATCAAAATAATCAAACCATTGGCATCAATGACAACATGATCCAACAATCTCCCCCTTTGGCATTGATGGAAAGACCAACATTGATGTCAACACCAATCATTGATGTCAACATGTAGACAAGGCATGCTCTACATCAATATCCATCAATCCCAACCATGTGACTATCTCTCCCATAACAATGTGACTATCTCTTCTCATTAGACTATGTCTAATAAACATCAATCACATCAATGTGACTATCTCTCCCCCTTTGACATCAATGGCAAAGGGCCATTCTCCTCTTGGGGTTTTTCCCCTTTCTTGAAATTTCCTTGGGGCTTCTCCCCCTATCTTGTTTCCGCTGAATAATCTCTCCCCTTTTTAACAAGGGATATCAATATGATGTAATGCTGAAAATACATTGCTCATGCTCCCTCTATGACCATTGCTCCCCCTGGAATTATGCCTCTGTGCTCTTTCCTCAAGTATAGAGCTATTTTCTAGGTATGCATCTGATAAGTATTTCCTCCTATAGTCATAATAAGAATGACTCCCCCTATGGGTATGTCTCCCCTATTTTCAACAGGATCATAGATCAACCACTCTCTCTATGATGATCCTTGGACCTGTTCATGCATCAAACTTGTGACATACCATACATCATGAAACAAAAGATATGTCAATAATGAAAATAGAGAATCATGAAAAAGATATCAACCAAGTACATCATGCACAACATTCATGTGCATCAATCATGTACGTCAATAGATATCATCCATGGAATGTATCCACCATATGCCAACATGTGAATCTACCAATATGCCAACATGTGCATCTACCAATATGCCAACCATGTGCATCTACCAATTATGCCAACCATGTGCATATATCAATATTCCAAACAAATACCATCATGCATCATCACTTGCATCAAGACAGTATATCAACCATGCATCAACAAGCTATGACTCCCCAATGATGTACAACATGACTATCAACTCAACTCACCAACTACATGTCTCAATATGTAGCCCAACCACATGCAAAATACATGCACCATGATATCCAACATATGCTTCCAATAATACATCATAAGATATATCAATGAAACTCAAATATGTACCAGCTATGTACCCCAACAAATCAACATTAATCCATACTCATGGGTTAGTGCCATGCACCCAAGATTTATTTTACATTGTCACCTTATATGATCTAACATAGAACCATGAAAAATTACAACAAACAGTGTCAGAACCTGCAATAAACAATGTTAGACTCTGCAACACTGAGTTATACCAACATATCAAGTTGCAATCCATGTGCATTTCCTTTTTCCCAAGGCTTTACCACATATACACGGCCTTCTTCACAATGGCTCGCATATGTATGCGACCTATTCAAGGTTAGCTTGTGTATGTACACGATTGATACCACTGTCACCCGTGTATGCCTCTGTGGATAACAAACTTGAACTCCCTTTCAGTCTTTCATTCCGATTTGGCTGCTTTGTCTTCTTCACCCACTTTTGTAGATGTCCTTGCTCCTCAGAACTTGAGCTCTGAGCATCCATATTTTCAAATATGTCTCCCTTTATTACTTCATTCATTCTTCTAGACATTCTATGTGAAGTCCTCATCATGGAATTTCTTCTTGTGTTCCAGCAATCCTGGGATTTGTGGCCAAATCCACTACAGCTGTAGCATCTCATGGTGTTACAGTGAACAACAATGTGTCCTACTTGATCACATCTCCAACACCTTATGGTGTTATAAAATCTTCCATTGTATCTCCTTTCATAAGCTCTACATTCAAAATATTTGTGACCATGTTCATTACATGAATAACAATGCCCTTGAAAAATACTTTCATACCTTTTCTTTGGTGTCCCAAGGATAGCTTCTTGATGTCTTCATTTTTTCTTATGGAATTTTCTTTGCCTTGTGTAGATGGTTGTTTTGCAACATTGTCTTCCTTCTTTGATGTACTTATCTCATGCTTCTTTGAGGTGATTTCTTCAGCATATGTAGCTTCTTCTTTGTATCCAAGACCTGATTTATCAAGTGGTGATCTTTGACTTTCCAAGATCTCATCCAAGATTCATGAGCTATTCAAGAATTTGTTTGACTTTTCTACCTTCTTTCTAAGGTCAACAATTTGAACTTCTAACTTACAACATGACTCTTCCTTTTCATTTATTTGATTCTTCAATAGTTCCTCTATTCTTTTGGCTTCTTCAATTTGGGTCTTGAGATGGACAATGGTTTCAAATATTTTGCTAATCTCATCATCTACATTTATATCTTCTTTTCCATTCTTTAGTCTTGTGATCTATTCTTCCTTTTCTTCTAATTTAGTCTTATTGCTCTCTTCTTGTTCCTTGAGCATTTCCTTTAATTTAAATATTTGCCTTAGACTCATCCTAAGAAACTTCTTAGTGTTATCCAAAAGATAGTTATAGTTTATATAATAATGATCACTTCTATATCTATATAAACCCTCTTCAACTTCCTTTTGAAGTTTTAATAGATTTTCTTCTATTCTTTTCATGGGATAATTACCATCAAACTTTGCACAAAATGTTTCTAGATCTTCTTCTTCACTTGTAGAGAAAAAATCATCATCATCATTTCAATCAAGGGTTTTTTAGGGTTCTTTACCTTCATTTGAAATATCTTCATGATCTTCCTTTTTGCCAACATCAACACATAATTCTTTGCCTTCATTTGAAATGTCTTCAAGATCTTCTTTTGTGCTATCATCACTTGATTCTTTATCTTCACTTGAAATGTTTTCAAGATCACATTTAGAAATAATACAATTAAGGGTTTTTGGAGAATCTTTACCTTTAATGATCTTGATGGAGTGATCTTCAATATCTTCTTTCTCCTTCTTTCTTTGATATGTCTCCTCTAGCTTTAGCCATAGATCCTTGGTGGAAGTGCATTGTCCCATGCTCTCTTTGATAGGGCTTGATAGTCCACTAAGAATGGTCTTGAAAGCCAATGCATCAGTCTTCATTCCTTCCCTTTGAACTGAAAACTTTGACTTGTTCTTCAATGAAACTGATCCACCAATGGCTGCCTTCCAAATAGTTGCTCCCATTTCCTTCAAATGTATTCTCATCAGTAGAATAGTTTTTCTTGTCAAGGATTGGAACTTCATCATACATTTGTGTGTCTATGGATCTCCTTCAAGATTGTTAAGGCTTGTAGTGAAGGCCTACTCTGATACCAATTGTTGGACACACCTACCACACTTAGAGGGGGGGTGAATGAGTGTGGGGATCTCTTATTCATAACTTCCCTCTTACACAAAACTCATTAGTTAGCATTCAACTTTTACTCATTACTCATTGTTGTCATTTATAACCAATTATATGTGATCACATGTTAGCAATATATATCAGAAATATATCATCAACAAGTCATCACCACAAGGAACACAAAGAACACAAGATGCATGTGCAATTTTGTTTTATTACGGACTACAATCCTTGGGGCTTTTCAGCAACAACTGAATAGAGTACAACTCTATAAGAGCTCCAGCTCTATATGCAAGACTCATCTTACATCCTCAGCACCAACTGAGATGAGGCAAAAATCCTCCACATATATCAATCTGTCATAGGTACGCGACTTGTCAGTAGTGCAACATGCGTATGTACGCGCCCTACCA
>JASDQU010277229.1:0-10442 GCA_032191745.1 Picea mariana | reverse complement strand
AAAGCATCCTGGGTGTATCTTTTCATCAGCTTGTTATTGGGGTTACAGGTTTTTCTAACCAGATTAACTATAAGCTCGGAATTGCCAAAAACGGTAATATGACCACAACCCAAATTATAAGTATTTTCTATACCTAACAATAGGGCTTCAAACTCAGCGACATTGCTGGTGCAAGCGAATTCTAACCTGAAAGAAAAGTTATAAATTTTTCCTACGGGTGAGTAAAGGATAATACTAGCTCCATTTCCTTCGATGGAGCATGCACCATCAAAGTCCATATGCCAAATTCCATCATCATAGTCAAATTGTTTGCATGGCACGTCATCTTCTTCTGTGAAAATAGAGTAAACACCTCAGCTTTCCTCAACATAATTGACATTTATATCAGGAACTTTCTCAATGTAAGGTGAGATACAATCTTCTCTGAGAACAATAACGTTCTTTCCATCCTTAGGGATAGAAAAATGTGACCCATCTAAAGACAAATAACCACTCATTAAGGCTTTCCAGTCTCTCCCAAAAATAATTGAGTAATTGTTGAGAGGCATATCAATGACTTGAATGTTAAGGGTGGTGCGTATTTCTAGATGTGCGCAAAGTACTAAGGTTACATATTTGATCTCACCAATCGTGGATTGTTGTTGATTATTATAGGATAGCATGCTTCTCGCATTTCCGTTTGTACAAGAGAGGCCTAGCTCTTCCATAATGATATTTGACATGACACTTGGGCTTGAGCGACCATCAATTAGGCGGCAATGGGCTTTTATGTCTAAAATATTTACAAAAATATAGAAAGGGGGATAATTTACAGATCTCCTAAATTTGTTTACACCTATCCTATTTACATGAGACTCTTCTTCATCATAATCTTTCTTGAGGTTGGCTATGTTGGAAGTCTTACCTTCCATGAAATATCTAAGATTTTGTTGTTAAGGTATAGTTACCATATCCAAAAGAGTAGCATCATCTTTTATGTTAGCCAACTAATTTAAAATATTATACTTTGAAGAAGGAGCGGTGAATTGATGGTTGGTAGAAGGGTGAGTAGCTTGTGAGTCGGTATTTTGAGTGGATGTGCTAAGGGAAAAAGTAGACTTGGAAGAATCATATTTGCCCTTACTGGCATGTGATTTATTTATGGTATTAACTACCATAACATCATCATGTGGGGCCCAATATAAGAAAACAATGGTAGTATCTAGTTTCTTGCCAAAGATTTCGATCCCTCGCATTTTTCTTGATTTCACAAGTGCTTTCCTCGTGATGTTCTTCGCAAAAATTACACCATGCTCTAGGAAATATGGATTTTGGCTGAAAGTTATTGTTTGCGAAATTCCTAGTAGCATCTTGGGTGGAAGTTTCAATAGTGGCAGTAGGAGTAATTCCCTTTCTCTCAAAATAAATCTTGATTGTTAATGTCTTGCATAATTTGTAGAATGGTAGACATATCGTTTGTTTAGCATAGTCTTCTTTAGGAAGACCAGTTTTGTTTAGCTCCTCTTCGTACTTCAAACAAGTCTGAAGGGCAGATCCAATATTGTCAATGGATTTATATTCTTGTATGTGACAATAGGCAGAGGGTAAAGCATTGCAGCAATGCATGAATGCATCTTGATTTTGTGGTATGATTAGTTCAAGGATTTGATTACATAACTTGGTGAAGAGAAGATTGAAATATTTAACGATTTCACCTTTGTTATATGTAATATTATTGTACTCCTATAACCAATCAGTTGGGATTTTGGGTTTCCCAAAAGTGGACTTGAACGAGTAGACTAATTCATCTCAGGTAGAAAAAATATTTGAAGGTAAATCAAAGAAGTCAGTTGCAGCTTTTCCTTCTAAAGAGTTGACAAATAAGCGCATGTAGGTATCATTGTGATTTGTGTCAATGTTATGGAAAAAAATTGAGAAAGCAATCAAATTCTCATCTATAGAAATGGTATTGTTTCTTAAGAACTTGGGAAAATGATCCTTGAACTTAGGCAAAGGATTGGTTGCAGGTGTGAGATTTAAGGGGGAAGAAACATGCCATGGAGTATTGTTGACATCTTCGTTGAATTGAAACAAGCCATATTTCTTAATGACTTTGGTTGGATTAGTGGTGGATTGAATAGGGATAGCATGGCTATAGATACTCCCGATCGAAGTTGAAGAAAACGTTTGTGATGAAGATGAACTACCAGTTCCACCTCCAGAACCATTTCTTCATGTTCCACTACTAGTGCCCAACATTTTGAATATGTAAGGAAGTGGAGAGGATGAAGAACTAGCCGAATCAAACAAAGACCGATGGAGTTTAGGTTGTTTTCCTTGGAGAACAACTTTTCTTCTTCCTACTTTGAGAATGATAGAAAATTCAGGTGATTGACCTCATATTCGTCAAGATATACGAGAGGAAGAGGACATAAGATGAGATAAAGTATGGGTTCTCCAAGGTATTGTCTCCTTTGGTCATCCAAATCTTGTTGCAGACAGACTTTAACAACAATAACTTCCCAGTGTCGATGTAACTCAGCTCTAGTACAAGAATGTCTGAGGATTTTTTGAAATAAGGTAAATGAGACGTTGTTCTGATTGACAGGGCCTTCAGGAATGTTAGGTTGATAAAGGGTAGGCACGGTCATGATACAAAATTATTAAAGAGGATGGTTTCTAATCATCCTCTGACAGGCATCCCATTGTTCCCTAATTCGAACCTTTTCAAAAAGAACTTCCCAAGAATGATTCAATTCAGCCTGACTATTGGCAGTATCAAGAATGAGATTGAACAAGGTGAGGGTAATGTTGGTTTGATCCTCTAGACCATCACCTAGGTTGGGTTGTATTTGAGTAGGTAAAGTCATGATTTAAGAGAAAAACTAAACAAAAGTATACAAGCTATAAACAAACAACAAATAAAAAGTAAAGCAGCAAATATAAACAATAAATTTACAAGTGTACAAAAATGACAAACCAGGGAAATGAAAATGGAGTCCTTCATTCCCAATATGGTCGCCAAAGAAAATGTTGAGTAAAATAAATGAAAGTCCTCCTCACAATAGTTTTTTGAATATTTTTGGCTAAGACAAGATAGTAGGATTATCACCCTAATTTACAGCCTCATTGCAAGTTCAATTAACCTTCAAGTTATTGACTTAAAGAGAAATTGTTGTTTTTCAAATCAATTATCAAATGCAAACTGAAATAAAGAAGTTTGATTTTCATATAATAATTTAAACAAGAAGCAAAATCATATAATCTAATAGAAATAAGAGAGACCAAAAGAGTTGCAAAACCATCAATGTTTTTATTCATTCATTTTGTAACAGCCAATACACTTCACATACTTTCAAAGTATGGACCAAATGAAAGTCTAGCAACCTAAGGTAACACACACATAGGCCACAAGAGCCTTCAANATCCAGAAACCAAAATAATTCTGTAGACTATAAAACAGACAATCAAGCTGGAAGCATATCAAAATCAATGCTCCTTGGTCCTAGATTTTCATCACCTTATACAAACTCTGCTATCACAAGAAGTGTCTTAGCTTAGAAATAAGGTACGAATAAAGTAGTAATGAAATCTCACTTGAAAGTAAGAGCAAACCTTATCAACACAATGTGTCTCCCAAAATTTGTTCAACTTACTCCTTTAAATATCTCCAAGGTATTTGAATCATTCAACCACTTTTAGTTAGTCATTAACTAACCATTAGTTAGTTAATAGGAGATTTGTCAAGTAAATTAATAAAAAATAATAATAATATGATAAGGGTGCTAAATAATACTAATAAGTGGGGACCCCTTATTTTATTTAGACCAATTAATGAACCATTTCCTCCTTGTAACTTCCACCTTAGATGCAATACACATCATCTTGCCACATCATACAACCCATGTCATTAAAATGCATAAGATGGAATGCTCATAAGAATCCCCTTGTCACTCCATGTAACAATTATTTAAATTCATCAAAATTTAACCATTATATAAATCTATGCAAAACATGTAGCATAGAAAACATAAGGCTTCCCAAATACAAAACTGCCAAGAGTATGAGTTGTCCCAATAACATGTTGTCAAAATAATATGCTATCTAAAATTAAGTGCAAACAAATTCATATATAGATGCCAACAAAATCATGAAAAACCATATTTGTTGTGAGAGGCCACTCCTCTCTTGCCATGACTACTTTCAGCTTTTTCATTTCTCCCAACTAATGAATCTGCCTTACCAGATTTCTAATAATTTCCCTGCACATGTGAAGTGACTGAATGTGATGACTCATGTGATGAATTAGACTCCGTTGGTACTACTTTTTTCGTTTCTGGACTATCCTCAAGCTCAATGATTTTTTCCTTGGCATGATGGGCATGTGATACTTGGGATATAGGTTGTTGATGCAAGGGGGAAGCAGTAGGACACGCATGGAAAGGAGGTTGTTGAGGGTGATAAATATTTGGCCAAACATGTGACTATTTGGAAGGAGGATGTATAACATTTTGCCAGCCATCATGTTTTGGTCTAAATAAAGGAGCGGAAACATGGTTTGGGACTGGAATATCGATGCTTGGACAAGGGTTCTCAGGCATAAGTGGATATCTATAGGATTGTTATCCAGCCAAGTTGAGGAAACCTTTCTGCAACAACTGATTGAATTCTTCTAAATATGCATCAAAATGTATAGAAAATCAGAGCCTCTTATTACCCCTTTTCCAAATACCTAGTCCTTTACCTCTATTGTTTCCTCTCCTGCCATGACTGCCCCTGCTAAAAAATCTCATTCTAATGTACATATACACAAATCAGAACCAAATTTTGACTAATATTTCATCTAAAACTTTGCAAAAAAATAATTTAAACATGGCTTTGTTCATAATAATACATATGCAAGAAAACCTAGTCTGTCGTTGCGGAAACCCTAGTCTGTCGCCTCCCTGTCTCGGCCTCTCCTATGGCCTCTCCAGATCTGGACCCTGATTCTCCCCTGTATTTCCTTGACAAAGTCATGGCCTTCAAATCTCTAGTGGGTTTTCTTGGAAACCCTCCCACGCGCCTTATGGCTTCACAATTCGTGAAAAAACTGGATCAAATCCCAGAAGTGGCAATTCCTTGCACAACTGTGTGAAGAAAATATCTCTCCTTTGCCTGTAGATAACTTATGGGCCAATTCATGGGGTTATGGCCTTCACCTTGCCAAATCAACCTTTGGATTGAGCGGAACTCGCACCTTCTCATAAAGGGGCGCATGAATTACTCCTTATGTGGTAAGGACTTCTATATTTTTTACTTTGAGCATAAAGAAGACAGAGATCTCATTTTTAGAAATGGCCCTTACTTCTTCAGCCCAAGAGAGTTATAATTAAACAAATGGACCCCAAATTTTGACCCAGAAAAAAACATCCCCTCAGTCGTTCTGGTCTGGGTGTGGCTTCTACACTTACCATTTCATTGCTAGGGAGATGAAGTTCTAAAAATCATTGGAGACACATTGGGAAAATTTATTGATAGGGATGAACCCAACTCTAGTATGTATTCTTGTGCTAGGATTTGTGTGGAAGTAGATCTAGAAAAAGGGATTCCATAAGAAATCAAGTTAAATCTAAACGACTGGACTTACATCGGGAAGCTGGACTATGAGCAACTCCCATTCAAATGCAAGACCTGTCATGAATACGACCACTTTGCTAGAAATTTCCCCAATAACAAACAAGTATAAGAAATTGATGTCACACAAGAAGAATAAGGTTGGTAGCAAGTCAGGAAGAAATCTAACACTGGAAAAGGAACAGGCCTTGGCCCTGGATCTTTAGGATCCATCCCCAAAATGGGTTCCTCTCGCCCAAACCCTACTGTCAAAACCCTCCCTAAAAAATCTGACCCCAACCCCACCATCAACCCCCCTACACCCATTTGAAACTCCTTTGGAACTCTCGGAGAAATGTCCTCAGATAAAACCCCCTCTTCTAGGCCAATGTTGATACATGTATCCTTTTCTACCCCAGTTTTAGAAAGAATAGCAGAATAATCGAGCGATGAGGAAACCTCGCATGAGGTCACTCAAGAAGAGGAACCGCAAGAAGCTGACGAATATTTTTTTAAATTACATTCCAACCAAGATGTGGAAAAAGGGGAACTCCCCCCGAATAAACCTAGAAATTCTAGTCATAGATCCAATAGAGAAGTCAGAGAAGAAACAATGTCAAAATAAAAGGCACAAGGCAAGCAACTATCTATCGAAAAGTCCATGCATACCTCAACTCATAGAGGAGGATCTAAAGGACCTGATCTCCCGGCTCACGGCAGTCGGTTTTCCTCTACCCCTCGTCAATGAATCTCCTCTCCTGGAACTACAGGGGCTTTGGTAATAAATCCAAAGTTGAATCCCTAAGAGATATCAAAACTATAGCCAACCCCTTAGTAATCCTCCTCCAAGAGAAAAAAATGGAGGCATCAACAGTTTTAGAAACAACAAAAAAAATTCAAATTTAGGGGTGGAATAGTTGTAAGCTCTCAAGGAGCATTAGGCAGCATAGCAACCCTCTGGGATGAGAATATCTGGACTCTTGAGGTAACTCTAGAAACTCAAACTTGGCTTCTAATTGTTCTTAAAAATAAGGACTCCAGTAACATTATCTCAGTTATTAATGTTTATATGCCCAACTCCTACAAGGACAAAATCGCTTGCTGGAACTCTCTTTCTATGCTCAAAAAATCTATTGATCTCTCCTCTTGTATAATTAGTGGTGATTTCAACACCCATATCAACTCAGGGGAAAACAAAGGAGGTAGTAAAATCAAAGACCCTTTCTTTGAAAATCTATCTGATCTCATCTCAGATTGGGATCTGCAGGACGTAAAACCGTCTAAGGGAATGTACACCTGGAAAAATAGGGGCTCCAGTATCTACCATATAGCATCCTAACTTGATTGTTTCCTCATTAAAAGAAACTTCCTTCTCTCCCCCCTAGAAATCTCTTCTCATATCCTCATGTATGCCATCTCTGATCACAAATCAATCTCCTTGAATTTCAATAACCCACAGAACTTTGGCCCGCTACCCTTTTGCCTTAACCCACTCTAGACTGAAAACCCATGTATCCTACCCCTCATCCAAAAAGCGTGGTCCTCCCCTTTCTATGGGTCTCCCAATTATATATGGGAAAACAAGCTAAAGGTAGTCAAAACAGCTCTCAAAGATTGGGTGAAAGCTTCCTACATCCCTCTGCATCAAGAAAGACAAGAAAAGGTCGAACTTTTTGTCGAGAATTCAATAACGGTTGGAAGAAGAGGAGGTCACCGATTCACTCATGAATCAATAAAAATAAGCCAATCAAAAACTACACCACTCCCTACGTAGAGAAGAGGAACACTGGAGATTGAAGTCCAGAAGTCTTTGGCTAAAAGCAGGGGACTCAAATACTTCCTTTTTCCACAAATAAGCACAAAATTAGACGAAAGAAAATACAATTACTTCCATCCTTTCAAATATTGGACAATGACTCGATACCTTTGAACAACTCAAGGAAGCATCCTCTCAGCACTTTTCTTCCTTATATCACCAACCAAGTGATGAAGGAACGAATGAAGAAACTCAAGAAATGTTAGCTAACATTCCAAACATCGTATCTGAGCATGATAACAGACAATTAGTTAGGGATATAAATGAAGAATAAATAGCCAAAGCAATGTCAGACATGGACCCTGATAAAGCCCCTGGGCCTGACGGGTTTTCAATCACATTCTACTGCTCCTTCTAGGTCACCATAAAGCAAGATCTAAAGAAAATGATGAACTACACTCTTCAAAAACAGAAACTTGGAGGATCCACAAATTCTACCTTCCTAGCCCTCATTCCCAAAGACTCTAATCCTTCAAACTTCTCTCTCTTCCATCCCATCTCCCTCTGCAACTCCTCATATAAAATCCTCACTAAGATCATTGCAAATCACCTAAAATCCTTGCTATCCATTATTATCTCAGAAATCAGGGAGGTTTTTTTAAAAACAAACAGATTACATACAACATCATGCTTCTTCAAGAGGCCATTCATTCCAACAAAAAATTCAATGCTCCAGGCATGTTCATCAAGCTAGATATGGCGAATGATTTTGATCGATTCAAAAATTATTTTATGTACTCATTCCTCAAATCTTATGGTTTCTCTGAAGTTTTTATTTGTTGGATCAAGGCTTGCATCGGTTCCCCGTGGATCTCCCCCCTGATAAATGGTCACCCCTCATAGTTCTTCAAGGCCAGTAGAGATCTTTGACAAGGATGTCCCATTTCCCATTTTCTTTACATCCTCCTATCGAATTCTCTCAATAGAAAATTAGAAGAAGAAAGAAGGATAGGCAGACTCTCGGGGCTACTCATCATGAGAGGGGTCAAAGAAGTAAATCATTCTCTGTTTGCATATGATACACTTCTTCTAGGGATGGCTTTGTAATTATAGACAATCGATTTCATAAAGTTATTGACTCTTTTATTTCGGCTTTTGGAGGAAAATTGAACTCTATTAAATGCAGGATCTATGGATGGAACATTCTAGGACACATCAAAGACCATATTGCCAAAATTTCTCGGTCCCCTGTCATCACTACTTGGACCTATTTCAAATATTTGGGTATGCCTATCTTCTTAAATTCCTATGGAACTACGTCTTGGGAAGACGTCATTGACAAAATTATCGCAAGGATCCAAAATTGGGGAGGCCGTTGGCTCAATCCAGCTGGAAAAACAATGTTTCTCAAATCTGTCTTCTCCTCACTCTCCATCTTTCAATGTTCTGGCCTTCTTGCCCCAAAAGGCACTCTTGAAAAAATATCTAAAGCTCTCTGAGGTTTCCTTTGGGCTGGTGGGAAAACAAATACTAAAACATTCCACCTCCTCAACTGGAAACACGTTTGACAAACTCTCAATAAAGGAGGACTATATATCAGAGACTTTGTCCTAATGAATACTTCTCTAGGAGAAAAGCTAGCTTGGCGTTTAATCACAGGAACTACACAATGGTGGAAATCATCTCTAATATCCAAATACTTCAACTCCTCAAGATTGTGATGTTTGGATACCCCCCTCCCCCCCTCCCTGGTTCCCCAATTTGGCGTCTCCTGAAACATGCGTCCCTTCTTATCAAATCTAAACTCTTCTGGGTCCCAGGGAATGGAGCCCATATAAATGTATGGAACGACCGTATCCTGGATCTTGATCCATTGAACAGTTAAGAGCCCCTCCGCCCCCCTAAAAGATTGGTGTTACTCCAAGGGTCTTCTTCTTTTCAAAGACTTATGCCTCTGGGATTCTGATGGGGACTGGATAAATAGGAAACCGATGAACACCCATGTCCACCTTATATTCTTGATATCCACCTTATTCAATAAACTAGTTGGTTGTGCTCCCACTCATCTCTCTATACCCAACTCTCGTAGTTAGGGATCCACAATCTAATCTGTTAAAGCAGGTTATTCTCTCCTACAATATTATGACCAGGGCTCCCCTATCTCCAAAATATGGAAAGAAATTTGGTATGGCCCTTCTCTGCCTAAAGTAAATATCTTATGTTTGATGATGGTCCATGTCAAAATACTAACAACAGAAAACCTGCAAAAATGGGGAATTTTGGGTTCCTCTTAATTCCCCCTATGTCTTACAGCCTCTGGATCCATTCCTCACCTCTTCCTAGAGTTCCCCTTCTCTTATCAAATATGGAACCTTCTTTGCCTTCCCATGTTCCCACCCCCCTCCTCCTGAGAACGGGAATGATCTTTTTGTCTCCTAGAAACAAAGATATGATGGCAGCTTCAAAAACAAGAAACACTTCACCCTTTTCTGGAGACAATTTCCCAACTTTGTCTGCTCGAAAATATGGCTTGCCTGGAATCAGGCTATTTTTCGTGAGAATATTCACCCCACCCCCCTCCCCCACAATGTATTTTAGCCAAAATATGTAGCTTAGTCTTTGAAGTCTTCTCATCCAGAGCAATTCAGTATGACTCGATAGGCTCCCTGGAGTGAAACGAAGAAGAATACATAGCATACATTTTGGGCCCCACTCCTTCAAGACATATTCCACTGTTAAAATGAGAAAACAAGAGGCAAGAATGGAAATTATGCCTCTGTGGTGATGAATTACTTCACTGGAAAAGACCAAAATCCTCTCCAATTATTTTCTTTGACGGAGCTTCAGCAGGTAATCCAAGGGCGACACGCATGGGGGGAGCCATCTTTGATTATGATGGACAAAAGATCATGGAATACTCTTGGGGACTTGGGAATACCACTAATAATAAAGCGGAAAGCCTTGCAGTTTACATGGGGCTCCAAATCGCACACTCAAAAAACATTCACAACCTTATCGTTCTCGAAGACTCTGAACTAATAATAAAGGATCTCCTCGACCAAAAAACTTATGCCATCCAAATTCCCAATGGCCTACACTCCCGGACTAAACC
>JASDQU010277221.1:0-14929 GCA_032191745.1 Picea mariana | reverse complement strand
ATTAAACCCATGTGTCCATCATCAATGGGTGTTATGTTGAGATTCCTTAGCATGTCTACCAGTCGAGACTCTTCGTCTTCTCTGTCACAGTCGAGATCATCCTCTCTATTTCAGTTATAGGCTTCAATGCTCTTCCATCTATCAATCGCCTCCTGAATAGTCTTCATTCCACTGGCAGATGCCTTGAGACTCTTCATCTTCTCTGGTGATCACCCTGAAGTCTCTTCCAGTCCTCTGGCAGAAACAATCATTCGTTTCTAGTAGTTACACTGTGAACCTCCAAAAATTGTATTACCAATTGAATCGCCACTGATCGATTAACTGAGAAGAGAAACAGTAGCCCTTCAATCATATTCCTGATTAACCTACACCGTTGGATTATAAATGATGGGTCTCACGCTTATTTTTCCATTTCGCAATTCGGCATTTCGGCGTTTCGACATTCCTGTGGTGAAGAGTTATCTTGACGCTTGACTCCTCCAACTCCCAGTATCTGAAACTCCACTTGATGTGCCTGTTTCGAGATTTTCGACGTTTCACATTTCGGCACTTCGGGACTCCCGTGATGAAGAGTCTCAACTCTTTTCCCGGTATCTGAAACTCCGATTGATGTGCCTATTTCAGGATTTTCGGCATTTCTCATTTCGGCACTTCGGGACTCCTGTGATGAAAAGTCTTGACTCTTGACTCTTGACTCCTCCAACTCCCGGTATCCGAAACTCCGGTTGATGTGCCTATTTTGGGATTTCGACGTTTCGCATTTTGGCACTTCAAGACTCCTGTGATGAAGAGTCTTGACTCTTGACTCCTCCAACTCCCGGTATCCAAAACTCCGGTTGATGTGACTCTTTTGGGATTTTTGGGTTTCGCATTTCGGCACTTCGGGACTCCTGTGATGAAGAGTCTCGACTCTTGACTCCTCCAACTCCTGGTATCTGCAACTCTGGTTGATGTGACTGTTTCAAGATTTTGGGGTTTCACATTTCGCAAGTTCCTGCCATGAGTTGCTTCCTTGACTCCTCTAGCTCTCGGTATCCAAAACTCTGAAATCAAGTCTTTGTTTCTGAAACTCGAAATGGAATTTAGCTTCTGATCTTTCCATGCGATCATCATTGTGTTGATGGTTGTGATATTTTCCATCAATGACAAACACGCATACTCTGCACTCTGCGTGCACCTCTACACTATCTCTTCTGGTCTTCACGAGCTTGCTCTGCTACGTCTTCCCAAAATACTTCTGGTGCCCGCCTGGCACATTATACTTGTACTCAAGCCATCATCATTGTTGTTGTACTTGCCTTCAATGACAAGCATACGTTGCCTGTAAAACATGCCAACAAATATGAAGTTGTTGGATGATACAACTTAAAAGGTTGTGGATGCTACATTATACAGGAAGATGATTGAATCAATGATGTATTTTATTAATACACGACCATATATATGTTTTTTTGTGAACACCATGAGTCAGTACATGGTTGACCCTAGACGTGTTCACCTGATTTCAGTAAAACATGTGATGAGGTACCTTAAAGGTGCAGTGGATTATGGGCTCAAGTATGTTGCATATATTGAGATTGGTCTACTTGGATATCCGGATTCAGAATGGGCCAGTAGTGTTGCAAACCGGAAAAGTACATTAAGGATGTTACTTCACTTTGGGATCCGGTATGATTTTATGGATCAGTAAGAACCAGTCATGTGTAACACTCAGTACGGCTGAGGCAAAGTATGTGGCAGCATGTGCAGCAAGTCGTGAAGTAGTGTGGCTTCAGAAATTGTTGACAAGATTCTTCAATATTGCGATGGAGGCAACTTGTATCTTGTGTGATAACCAGAGTTGTATAAAGTTGTCAAATAACCCGGTGTTTCATGATAAGTAGAAGCATATCGAAATCAGGTATCACTATATAAGGGATATGGTGCAGAAGGGAGCAGTGAGACTCCAATATGTGGCTATCGATGAGAAAGTTGTGGATATGTTGGCAAAGTCATTGTCAAGGATGAAGTTCGAGTACTTTAGGGAGAAGCTCGATGTAGTCCCTCTTTAGAAGGAGTGATGGCTTCAGATGTTATCGTAGGGTAGTGGATTTCATGATGACATGGTGTAGCTATTAGAGAGCTACCCACCGGTGTTGGATGCATGTTGAAGAGATGAGGTACAAATGTTATCACAAGGTAATGGATGTCATGCATAAGATATTCGACTTTTCTGCGGGAAAATGGATAGTCTCATGATGACATGTTGTAGCTATTAGAGATCTACCCACCAGCCCTGGATGCATGCTATGAAGTCGTTATGGATTTCCTATGATGTATAGATTTGTGTGTCCAATAGTAAATGGTCATGATCTTGTGTGGATGGCAACAGTGTTAGACTATGTGCTAGATAGAACACCTTCCTCATTAAGAGGGAGTGTTGATATTTTATGTAATTTCAGAAGTTATTCCTATGTGTAATTGTACTAGTTATTCCTAAATGTAATTGTGAAAGGGTATATTGATAAGTCATGTCTTTTAGGTCTAATAGAGTATAAATAGAGGTTATATCGAGTCATTTTGATTATCATCGATCATAAGTACAAGAGAGTAGTACGCACTTATCTAGGAGGCTATTATTGGTTTGTGTTTGGGTCTCTTTGGTATTGATTTCATGAAAGAGCATTGTATGAAATTGTACATATTGGAGGAATCTATACTGAGGAAAGTTGGCAAGGTTTTCTCCTCCTTGAGGGTTTACCTGAGGATACATCTTGTTGTTTTGTGGATATCTATCTTTCAGTTGTGATACTTTTGCATATTAAATAATAATAAAAGAATATACAATATCGTCTCTCTTGAAATCTCAACACAAAGAAGTTATAGGAGTGATCCGGATTTAGGATCGAAACGAACTGATTAACAGACTAAATACAATAAACACGGAGATAGGAAGAATAACACAAATATCCAGTGAACAATATCTTCTATTAAATAATGAAATAGGCTGAAACTGTAAAATTGCAGAACCGAAACTTGCTCGAATGGTGGTAGTTATCTCTGAAAAAGAGATGTGTCTGCTATGTGCATCTGTCTGAGAATAATGGATTAAAATGAGGCTCCAGAGGCCCTTTTCATATTACTCATGAATTTAAAAACCCTAGACATCCAAAAACCTAACCCTAAAAACTGAAATGCCAAAAGTCACGTGGGCCCTATGGGTAAGTTGGTGTAATTTGGTACCTCAACTTCCGAGGGTCGTAACTTTTGCATACGACCTTCATTTTAGGCGCGTGATAGCCCGTTGGAAAGGTCTTTCAGATAACTACACATTCCACCATCAGACTCTAACTATGTCTATAGTCTAACTGTGGTGAGTCAAGAAAACAACGTTTAGGGCCCCAAATCAGCCCTGGAAGTACAACAAGATGTGTTGACATAAAAACATACAAAATAATTGAGTTGTATTAGGAAAGAGGCCACTTGTATCCACCTGGAGAATGTGGGAGGCTTTAGACAGCCCTAGAAGTGTAGAAATCGCAATACGAGAGCAGTACAAAAAGATGTGTTGAATAAAAAACGAACATGAGGAGCTAGTTGGAATAGGTGGGTGGCCACCAATATCCACCTGGATCAATCCTCCCCCCTTAGGAAGCAATGGTCTCCATTGCATTGAGTTCCCCCATCATGTGAGGAAACTTATGTTGGATTTGGCCTCAGGTGAGCCACTTTCCTTGGTGTAGGATTTTCCTTGCCTTGACAACCCGATAAAGTTGAATTCATTGTTGGCGAGTGCCCTTGACCTGTGTGTCCACTATCTGATTGGTGGATGCCTGTTCCATGCAATCAGGGTTGAGATTTGTTGGTTTCAGTTGTGCGGCGATCTCAGAGGTGTCCAATAATGGTGGAAAATATGGTCGAAGGAGGTCTACATTGAATACTGGATGCAGACCAAGGAAGGGTGGAGTCTTGAGCTCAAAAGAATTGGTACCCGTAGACTTGGTGATAGTGTAAGGCCCATAACAAAGTGGGCAAAGCTTCCGATGGGGCCCACTGAGATGCTCCTTCTACAAATGTAACCAAATTTTGTCGCCAACCTAAAACTGGTGTGGTACCATGTGTTTATCATGGCGTTTCTTGTACTTAGCATTGGATTTCTAAAAAATCTTCTGGACATGTTGGCGGATGTGTTGAATCTGCTCAATGAATCTGGTGGCTTTATCAATCGCAGACTGATCAGGGGAAGATTTTGTCTATGTTGTGGCAAGAGGAAGTGCAACATCAATGGGTCCCAAGGGTTGGAATCCCAGACCCACCTGAAAAGGTGTATGGCCGGTGGAACTATGGAGAGCCATGTTGTAAATGTGTTGGACATATGGGAGACTCTCGTCCCATGTATGGGGATTCTTAGAATTGTACATATGCAGGATGTGAAGAATCATCTAACTGACGACCTTAGTTTGGCCATCGGTTTGGGGGTGGAAAGAAGTGGATTTTGTGAGCTTGGTGTCCAATAGAGACCAGAGACTCAACCAAAAGGTGTTGAGGAACATGTTGTCTCGGTCAAAGATGATGGTCTGTGGTATCCCAAAGTGAACCCAAACTCATTCAAAGAAGAGCTTGGCAGTCTCTATCGTGGTGACATTCTTCTTACAGTCTATGAGGATGGCCATCTTTAAAAACCGATCAACAACGACAAACATGCAGTCATTTTCGTGCTTGGTGGATGGAAAACCAGACATCTAATCCATGGAGATGGATTCCCACGGCTTCTCAGGAATAGGAAGAGGGGTGTATAAGCCTTGCTTCTTGATGGACGGCTTGGCAATGGCGCAGGCAGTGTAAGATCTGATATACTTGTTGATGTCCTGTCGAATTTTTGTCCAATAAAAATGTTTCTGAAGAACGGCCACGATTTTCTCTACACAAAAATGTTCTGTCACCTGACTTTAGTGGGCTTCCCAAATCATATTTACACGCTCACTTGTAGGAACATAGAGATGGCCTGGGTGGCATAAGAGTTTGTCCTGAATGTGGAAATTAGTGACAGTGGCATCTGTACCCAAAATTTGATATGTGGTGGAAAAGTCTGTATCTTGCTGGTAAAGTTGGGGCTACTCTGATGTTTCATGTCCACAGGAATGGAGCATAGTGGTAAGTACAGACACAGGAGGCCAACTGAGGAAGTAAACGACACGATTGGAGATACTTGTCTTATACTTGATGTTGAGATGGAACTTTTGCAGGTAGGTGGACCACTTCTAATGGCGATCATTCTGCAATTTCCCTTGTCTCTGTGTGAAATGCAAAGGCATGTGATCAGTGTGTATGATCGTCTCTGTCCCTAGAATGTAATGTTTCCATTGACGGCTGGCTTGTACAATGGAATACATTTCCTTGTCATAGGTGGGGTATTTCTGGATAGTATTAGAGAGTGACTCACTATGGTATGCCACTGGATGCTCATGCTGAGTGAGAACTGCGCCCACAGCATAGTCAGATCCATCAGTTTCAATCTCAAATGGTTGTTGCAAATAGGGCAAGGAGAGTACTGGAGCTGAGAACAAATGATGTTTCATATCTTCGAAGGCTCATTGTTGCTCCTTTCCCCACACGAACTTGGCCCTACCACCACCCTTGGTCACCTAGTTGAGGTCCCATGCAATATGGGAGAATCCCAACATGAACCGTCGGTAAAAATTGGTGAGTCCCAAGAAGCTCTGAAGCTCGGTTAGTGTGGTCGAGGCTGGCCAGTCACGGATGACTTGGATATTGGTTGGATCAACATGTACCCCATGCTCATAAACAATGTAGCCCAGGTATTGGACCTTGTTCATGTCAAAAGAGCATTTTTCCAAGTTGGCATAAAGCTTGTGTTGCAGCAGAGTGCTCAAAACCTATTGAATATGCCGCATGTGCTCCTCCCATGTTCCGTTGAAGATGAGGATGTCATGCAAATATACTACCACAAAAGAGTTGGTGAAGGGTCTCAATACATCGTCCATCAACCACATGAAAGTGGTTGGTGCATTTGTTAAGCCCAAAGGGCATGACTAGCCATTCGTAGAGGCCTTCTTTAGACTTGAAGGTTGTCTTCCAGACATCAGTTGGTTCAATGGGAACCTAGTGATAGCCAAACTTCAGGTCAATCTTGATGAATAAATTTTCCCCCTTGAGTTGGTCAAGAAGTTCATCAATCTTGGGAATGGGGTAGCGATTCCTAACTGTAATTTTGTTTAAGGCTCTATAATCAATGCAGAGATGCCAAGTTCAGTCCTTTTTCTGCACCAGTACAATCGGGCTTCTGCAAGGGGAGGAGTTGGGTCTGATGTGCCCCTTTTGAAGAAGCTCTTGGATCTGATGCTTGATTTTGTCATTCTCCATCAATGAGCATCGATAGATTGGTCCATTAGGTAGAGGTGCGTCGGGGGTCAAATCAATTGGATGCTTGACTTGGCAGTGTGTCGGTACCCCTGTAGGTGAGACAAAGATGTCTCTGTATTCTTCCACGATCTCGTCCACTTGCTTATGCTGCAAAGAGAGATGTTTTGTAGAGCCCACAGATGTGGTGGAAACCTTATGCTTACTATGAGCACGGATAACAAAGAAGACGAACTTCCCGGTCTGTGAAATGACCTTACTGCATTGCTTAGCAAAGATTAAAGAAATAGCAGTAGGTGGTGCCACCTCTGGGATCTTGTACAATTGTCTACCCAAAGTAATAATAACATTGTGGGGTCTAGAATCATACACAACATGACGCTTCCACAAATATGGTTGTCCTAAAAGAACATCACAAAATTCAAATGTGCAATATCACACAGTACCTCA
Source organism: Picea mariana (assembly GCA_032191745.1). Taxonomy (NCBI): domain Eukaryota; kingdom Viridiplantae; phylum Streptophyta; class Pinopsida; order Pinales; family Pinaceae; genus Picea; species Picea mariana. Next base: position 8,119 of record JASDQU010277221.1, on the reverse strand, counting down.
TCTTTGAAAGACTTAATGTCGTAGGGCAAACGATAATGTTGGTTGACACAGAGATCTCTTCCTTGAAGAACCCAGTCAATGGTGTAGGGATGCAGGTGTGGTGTTGTTGGCAGGTTTAGTCACTTGATGACCTCTGTTAAAATCAGGTTCTTCTTACTACCGTTGTGGACAATGAAATGAATCAGAGCCCCCTTGACCCACGTCTACGAGTGAAAGAGGTGTTCCCCTTCCTCTGGTTCTTCTGGTTCGCTTGGCCAGAATTTGGTGGTAGAAACCATGGCACTGGGTTCAGCATTGATAATCCGCTTACCTCCTTCAGGATTTGACTCAGAATCAGAATCGGCCTCTGACTCAGAAGCCTTCATCTCGACCACAAGGGACTTCTTGGAGCGGAATTCGTCGGTGTTGTGCCAAGGACTTTTATGGTACTCACACCATTTTATTGTGTCCTTCTTTGTTTTCTCATTGACCTTCTTGTGTTGTAGATTGGACAGATTGTCCTGAGGGCGGCCATCTCAACTCAGTCCCATGTTGTGTGGGTTGGGGTTGCCTTTGCCCTGCTTCAGCTGTGAGGGTTTGCAAATCCAAACTCTCGTCGTTTCTACTTAAATTTTTGCTCGATCTTGACAGTGTATCTATAAGTTGTTCCCAATGAGGCGATGTCCAGAAACTCCATTTCTATCTGAATCTATCTATGCAAACAATTCCAGTATTTGAGCACCAGATGACGGTCAGAATATTTGATACCCAATTTGGTGTGTAAGGTATGGAAAATATCGGTGAAGTCTGGTACCGTCTGGTCCCTTTCTTGACGTAGGGTGGTCCATCTGGTGTACTGGTCCTCGTAGCTTCTATAATATCCCTAGGCAGAGCCCCAATTGTAATTATGAATTGTAAACATATTTGATAGGCTGGTGAGACGAGTTATAATAATCTAGGAGGCTTATGTGGTGATTAGGCCAGTGAGCCTACTATTGTATATGTGTAAATGCTCATATATTTAATATAATTACATCACTGCATGTAGACCGACCACGAAGAAAGAGTTATGGGGGACTAAGCTCCACTAGGTAGGGTGAGGGAAGGGGCTAAGTGTCTAGGCATAGAGGCTAAGTTAGAGGGCTTACCTCTAAGGGAATAATATTTTATTATTATTATTTCCTAAAGGCTAAGGTGGATATGAACGGTGTTGTCCTAAGTTCCTGGGAAAGGGAATGAGTGTGAAGTGGAATGCATGTGGTTGCAAGAAGACAGGTGTTGACCTGGGTGCATGCAGTTATAGTTGGGAAATCCATCCTATTAGGAGGTTCGCTTTCCATTCAGGGTTGTTCCCCATCTTGGCGGTGGGGGACCAGTCTGGAGTCTCCTCACGACCCTTACGATTCTCTGGAAATCTGTTACCCTTCCCAAAATTCACCATGGATTGATGTATTGAACCAGTTCTCCTTCATCATAACCTTTGTATCTAGCACACACCTTGGGAACCTACGAGGATAATGGAGTTATCCCATGTGTATCCTGTGAAGTCCGAGAACCATGTAATTGTTTGAGTCGTGTTGTGTCATAATTGTTGGTTGTTGCAGTCCACGTAGTTCCTTGACTCAGTGTGGCTTGTTGCCATCATTTGTTCCTTACTGAGCTTTGTTGTTGTCCTCACCTTGATGGAATTGAGTTGAATTTGGTTGAAGAAGCGGGTTGTTAGGCCTGTGGTTGAAGAGGCAGGTTTTCAGGCCTATGAGAAACTCTCTCCATGTGAGAAAGTGTGTCGAGGAAGTGTGTTCTCTTGGAGGGAGTTCTATAGATACTATAGAGCTCTGAGAATTCTTATCAGGCCTGTTGTTGAAGCCCCGGAAGGGAGGTGGAGCAGTCAATGGACCGTGTGATAGTGAAGGTGTATACTCTTGGGGTGGGACAGGCATGTGGGGAATGAGATTTTGTGGGCAGTGGACGTAAGTGGCTCCTGGGAGAGAATCCTTCCTCTTAAACTATGTGACTTTCTGTTGTTGACATCACTTATGTTCATTTGGCATAAGAGTCGATTTGAAGAAGCAGGTTGCCAGGCCTGTGAGCAATTCTCCCAGGTGAGAGAGTATGATGGGAAGTGATTTCTCCTAGAAGGTAGTCCCGTAGCAGCTACAGTACTCTGAGACCTCCAGTCTAGCCTGTTGTTGAAGCCCAAGGTAAGGGAGGTGTAGTAGCCGATGGACTTGTATTAGTGAAGGTGTACCCTCCTGGGGTGGAGCAGGCATGTGGGGAATGACGGTCTATGGGTTGTGGGCGTAAGTGGCTCCTGGGATAAAATATCCTTCCTATTTTTTTGTGCAACTTCCTTGTTTTCCTTGCCAAGCCTAGAATTCCCTTGCCCAGTGGAGTTTAGTCCTAGCTCGAGGATGACCCATTGTTAAGCATGATGAGTAGTGTGGTCTATGGCTGGGAGGTTCATGGAAGGTCTGCACGTAGTTGGTGGTCTCCTATTAAAATACAATTACCACTTTTATGTTCATTTACATGATGTGTATATGTACATGTGTTATAATTGATGAGTAATGCATGTATATGCGGTTATTTTATCGGTTCTGCCTGTGATTACTACATGTATGTTTTTACTATTATTTCTGCATTAGTCTATGTATTAGAAAAATATGTTGTATGTTTATGTTTAGATATATGCACATGATAATTGTCATTTCTATGAGGTAGAATGTCTTGGCCCAGGTGGCCTGGATGTGTACGATGTTTTTGCAAGAATCTGTATGTGGCATAGCCCAGCAGGTTATGGTCGGGTATGCTACAAATTGGTATCAAAGCTAAGAGAGACGTTTTGTAGTGATGTTTCTTGACCTGTTGGTGGCTGGGGACATTAAAAAATGATATCAGAGCTAAGAGAGACGTCCTATAGTGATGTTGATCGGCCTGTTGGTGGTTGGGGACGTTATTTTATGGGTTCTGCCTGTGACTATTGCATGTATGTTTTTACTATTATTTATGCATTAGTCTATGTATTAGAAGAATATGATGTATGTTTATGTTTAGATACGTGCACATGATAATTGTAATTTCTATGAGGTAGCATGTCCTGGCCTAGGTGTCCTGGATGTGTACGATGTTTCTGCAAGAATCTATGTGTGGCATAGCCCAGCAGGTTATGGCTGGGTATGCTACAAATTGGTATCAAATTGGTATCAGAGCTAAGAGAGGCGTTCTATAGTGACGTTTCCTGACCTGTTGGTGGCTGGGGACATTAAAAAATGATATCATAGCTAAGAGATACATCCTGTAGTGACATTGCTCAGCCTATTGGTGGTTGGGGACGTTACAAAATGGTATAAGAGCAGAAAAACAATTATTCAGTTGTTAGGTAGCACTACCTAGCAGGGATTGGTGGTTAGGGACGTTACAAAATGCTATCAGAGCCATGGTTTTAGCACGAAGCCTAGATGGGCCAGATAAGTGGTCATTGGAACTAAGGTTTTAGGGGGAAATTGTGTCAAGAGGAACAAATTTCGAACCTCAGAGCATTATGAGTGCCAAGAGGTTACCTTGGTTGTGTTATGAAGCTCATGAGGTGTAGCGATATTATAAAACCACGACAGACGTGGTATTGGGGCGCAGAGCAATTTGGGTCGTTGGAATTTGTTCAGGAGAAGGAGGACAATTCCCAACCGTCGGATATGGAGAAAAGTGCAGGAGGGTTAATTTGCAATTCCTTCAGAATTCGAGACTTCAGCAAAGATATGTGTTATAGAGCAGAAGAGGTCGAAACCCCAAAGTCCCCAAAGTGAAACTACATTGTAGATCTAGGGAGAAGAGATCAACCGTTTAATTGGGCCACGTGTCAAGTGTTAGTATTCTGCCACTGGGCACTCCGTTTGAGCATGGTTAGTGGGCCCACATTGGTGTTGATCACGATACGCCAAGATCGACTGCCAGGAGGCATTGCGGGGACCCAAGTTGCATGGGAGTTAATTCCCCAAGGTAGTCCCACAATCCAGACCATGGTTTCACTGTGGGGTTACGTGTCAGTGTCAAAAGAATTGAGAGGAGAAAGGCGGGTTACTCCAAACCGTCGATGTGTGCCCCCACAATTTGAAAGGCGTAAAGATTGATGTGACATGTTAGTGTTTGAACATTGAAACCCTAGGGCCCAGAGGACGCGTGGCACCATATGCAGCAGTTTGGAGACCAGACTCTCTGGAAGAATTGTGTTATGTTATGCAGTGGAGGGACCTCCCACCGTTAAAGGGAGAAAGGCAAGGGGGGGTGCGGAATTGATTGTGAGTCGTCAATCTGAGCGTTGATGATCACAGTCGATGAGACTTGCGTGAAGATTAACCACTATACAACAATAATCATATCCACTTACTGAGGGTTATATCGCATCTCAGTCGGTGGTTGTTGATGAACAGTGGACCATAGATCCACTCCCCACACTTCACGAGTTCACCCATTTGGCACTCCAGGGAGTTACAATGACTTGGGTTAGAAACTTTGGAAGCCTGGAGTTCTAAAGCCCAGAGGCTCAAAGTCCAGAATAAGCTCCTATCGACCTAGCGTTTGGCCACAGCCCATGTTTGCATGGGTTGGGGGCTAAGAGAAAGGGGCTAGTGCCCGAAAACTGTGTTAAAGAAGGGAAAAGGGGTTAGGAAGGAAGCAGGTGGGTTTCATCTGGTTCGAACCTGCATCAAAAGAATACTAAAGACTTGGTAACTTTATGATAGGCTCCATCAAATATCTAAGAGCCATTAGCTCAGAGAAAAGAGATTGTTGCAAAAGAAGTGCATTGGAGAAGAAGCACAAGTTTTAAAGGATCATAGATTTCTGCTCAAGGCTCAGAATTGAGAAAGGAAGCCATGATTAGGAAGGTCTCGGAAAGAAGATTCCAGATGTAATGGTTACATTAAAATGGAAAAAGTGATAGAGATGTCTTCAGATAGAAGAAAGAAGAAACAAGGAAGAAGGACAGGGAAAATTCTTTATTCTACATTTGAGATTTTTTAGAAGTCATTGGATCAGATGTTGGGTTCGATAAGCAGCATGGAAACACCAAATGGAAATATTGTTTGGGGAAGACAGTCCAGATGACACTATTTTCACATCAAATGTGAATACTAGTTGGAGAAATCCATCTGCAATACATGATAATGCATGAACCATAAGTTCGTATGGATATGCAAAGAATGGGAATAAGGAAGGAAGGTTTTATGGATTATGAAAGAGTTTGGAGATAAGACGTGACATCTATGAGGATCATCCCTACATATTGGAGATAGCACCTCTATTATTACTATCAGAATGCACAGTGGAAGCATGGCATGAATGTCATCAAATATGGCATGACAGAAGTTGACTTTGCCAGTCAGGTTGAAAAATCGGATGGGTCAAGTCGGGAGAAAATAATAATTCATCAAGATAATACCAGTGTTGATCATGATCAGTCATGGAAAGGATAAACCAAATTGCTTCAAGAAAGAATTTGGTGTTAAATATCCAAGGTTACTCAGAGAACATGATTGGAAATATAAATGGGTCATGAAGGAATTGGATCAGAGGGATCCAAGTAACAGGGGACTGTTGAATATTAATATCAGCATAATATGTGGTGGCAAGTATGAAAAGTAGACAAGGAAAAACTCTTGGATGGAGTCAATTCCATGAACATCCTAAGATAATGGAAGAAGAAATCATGAGATATATATCAAGCTAATAGGAATGCATGTCAACACTCCAGGAAGGAAAGCTAGAATAGTAGAGGATTGTTGATGCACTCCAAGGGTGTGAAGGTATTTCCATAAGAGCATGGAGATATCAAGTCAAGAATAATTTAAAAGTGAAGTGACTTCTAAAGAGAAATCAATAAGGAACCAAGAAGAAGAAAATGGTTCTATGCATGGTTTTGAATGCAGAGGAGATGGTGCCTAAAAATAATCCATCTTAAGTAACATAGATCCATGAGTGACAACCCAAAAGGTTGGAGGTAGCACCTGAATCTATGATGGTAAGGTAAAATAAGGACTTTCATTTGATTCTATGCAACTGGAAAAAAAGGGGCATATGTGCATCCTTGCAGTATGCTAGAGATTGGATAGGTAAGTCGAGTTTGAAGCTAGTTGGGATAGATGGATCTAGAAAACAAAACAAAAAATTGAAGGTTAATGTCAGCATTAGTAATTGGCTGGAAATGAAAATGTAATATACCAGATATAAAATGTATGCAGAATAGAAATAAAATGCTAGTAATGGTAGAATAACAGCAATATAACCAGAACATTCACCACAATAACACTGAAATGATATAAGTATAACAACAAAAATAGCACTTTGAATCTGAAAGCAATGTTCATATGCCTCTTTGAGGGGGAAACCTCCAGTTGAGCAGAGCTCTATTACAATAATATCGAAGCTAGGGTTTTCATACCCTCGACTCCTATTTATACTAAAAAGAAGCATCTAGAGGAAGATCCTTCTAGAAGCGGAAGCTTCTATAGGTCTTCTTACATCCGCCTTATTCTATTTTATTGAAAGGCCTTATTAATAATGACCTTTATTACATCTGAATATATTGTTCTACCTATGTGCGGGTTAGGACCCTAGCATGTTCGCCCCCTTAAAAACAGCCTTGTCCTCAAGGCTTGAGATGAGGAAATTGTTGTAGAATGGTAGTTGGTTCCCAAGTGGCGTCTGCTGGAGTTGTATCTTTCCACTAGACTAGCACTTCCTTGATGGTTCTCTGACATAGGCGGCACTCACGTTGGTCCAAAAATGATTTTGGTTGTAGCCAAATGGATCCTTCTTCAGCTAACTCTAAAAGGTTGGTTTTAATTTGGCACTTAGCTCCAATCACCTTCTTTAAGCATGAAACATGAAAAATAGGATATAGCTTCGAATGGCTGGGCAAAGCTAACTGATAGGCAACTTGTCCCACACGCTTGAGCATGATATAAGGACCATAAAATTTGGGCGCTAGCTTCTGACAATGCTCGGCCTTGAGGGAAGTTTGCTTGTAAGGTTGTAGTTGAAGAAACACCTGATCCCCTTCTACAAATTGACGTTCAGAGCAACCTTAATCTGCTTGTTGCTTCATGCGATTCTGTGCCATGAACAAATTCTCTTTGATGGTACGGAGAATGGCCTCTCGAGTTGTAAGTGTTAGGTCAACCTCCTGGACCTTCGAGGCACCCGGTAAGTATGAGAGAACTGAAGGTGGCTTCTGTCCATATACCACTTCAAAATGAGTCATGCATGGAGTTGTATGGTATGAAGTGTTGTACCACCATTCAGCTAGGGGTAACCATTGAGCCCACTGATTTTTCTTTTCCGAGGCAAAACACCTCAAATATGTTTCCAAACACTTGTTGACAACTTCCATTTGGCCATCAGTCTGGGGATGATAAGTTGTGCTGAGATGTAATTATGTGCCTTGTATCTTGAACAATTCTTGCCAAAAATTGCCTGTGAAAGTTGGGTTGTGATCAGAAACAATAGAGTGCGGCATGCCATGAAGCTTGAAGACCTGATCCATGAAGATTTGAGCCATCGTGGATGTTGTAAATGGGTGTTGAAGGGCGCAGAAATGAGCGTACTTGGAAAGGTGATCAACAACCACCATGATGACGGATTTATTTCCCAATTTGGGTAAGCCGGTAATAAAATCCATAGAGATATCCTTCCAAATAGCAGGTGGAATCGGTAGTCGTTGTAGTGTGCCCAACGATTTGACTGTTTCTCCCTTGTTGTGTTGACACACGTCACATTTAGCTACAAAATTACGAATGTCCTATTTCATACCATCCCAAAAAAAGGAACGTTTGACCCTGTCATAGGTTTTGGTGAACCCGGAATGCCCTGTTGTGGGTGTAGCATGAAGCTTAGAAAGTACCATGGATTTAAGCTTTGATTGTTTACTTAAATACAAATGGCCTTTGTATCGAAGTTCCTCATGGAGCCAAGAGTACCCTGGGGAAGCTGGAGAATTGGACTACAATTGTTGGATCAACTGCGAACTTTTGGGGTCTTGTAGCCATTCCTGGCGAACGGCTTGGAGCCAATCTGGTACAATGAATGAAAGAGAAAAAATGGATCCTTCATCTTCATATTTTTGGGAAAGTGCATCCGCAACCAC
>JASDQU010277218.1:0-14929 GCA_032191745.1 Picea mariana | reverse complement strand
TGATGTATGATTGGTACATACTTGGTACATGGTTTGAGGCACTTGTTAGTATTATTGTTAACACATTGTTTATGGATGATGTAGCATACTTGTCTTGGTATATTATTAGAAGCACATATTGATCTTGGTGATGATTATGAGTTAATGTGTTATGCTTGGTTGATGAACATCTTGGTTATATTGTGCATATGGTTGAGATTTGTCTTGGTGATTGATCTTGGTGAGTAGATCTGATTTGGTTGATTAGATTTATGAGATAGGTTGTTGTGATAGGTTGTTTGGTCAAGCTATTGTGACGGGTTATTTGTACAGGTTTGGTGCATTCTTGATGCACTTGTTTATGGTACAAGTTGATGGTACATGTTGGCATAGGTTATTGGTATAGGTTTTTATAGGTTGTTTGGTGCATGGTTGATGCATTTGTTTATGGTATAGGTTGAGATATAGGTTGATGGTACATGTTGGCACAAGTTATTGGTATAGGTTGTTATAGGTTTTTTGGTGCAGGTTGATTGTTACAGGTTTATAATAGTATATCTCATATTGATAGTGTGACTATGGTTCCATCATTCTACTTCTACGACAGGGTGGTTGGACAGGGCAAGGATAGGTGGTTGTAGCCACCTTCTGGTTGTATCTGGAGAACATAGGGGGTTGTAGCCTCCTTCTAGTTGTATCCATATAATTGGGGAGTTTGAGCTTCCCTCAGGTTGTAGCCTGAGAAACTAGGGGATTGGAGCCTCCTTCTAGTTATAGCTGGAAAACAAAGGAAGATGGTGCTTCCAATGAATGTAATTCTTAAATACATATAAGAAAAATCATTATGTGGTTTTCTCTTGCTTTGGGTTTCCATGTAAAAACATTGGTGTACTGTGTATGTGTATGATTTCTCATTTGTTCATTGTTTATTTACTTTGCAATTATTGGATGATAATGTTACATTGATATAACACTTGAATTTTATTGTTAAAAAGGATATTATTGCTCTATTACTTATTCACCCCCCTCTTAGTATTCCAATAAGAATGATTTTGGATATAAAGAAGCTATTGATAAATGAATTCCAGAAACCTAGCTCAGAGGATCAATACATGAATGAGATGATAGAGATCAGAAACAAACTAGGAGAATATGTGTGGGATATTGACCAGATATTCAAAGGATTGAAGGAAAATCTAAAGTATTTCATAACAAACATGCAACATAGGCATTTGTTTGTCAGCTCATTGCTACAAAATTTGAAATACCCTTTGAGACAAAAAAAAATTCAGACCCAGGCAGAGGCCTTGTAGGAAGCCCTACAATTGGAAGAGAACCAATATTAGAAGATAGATCCATCCATAGAGGAGGTGAAGGGGGATCTGAAGAAATTAACATTTCAGCTAAACCAGAATAGGGGTAAGGACAAAAGAGAAGTTATTTGGTGTACCACATGTAGGAAAAAAGAACACCACAAGAATAAATGACCAACATTCGTGCAGTACATGGAAACAAGATTTCCAAACCCTTTTCCATCAGGAGGAATATGGTGTGAGATATGTAAGACATAGGGGCATGATCCATATCACTATCCAATGATGTAGAAATACCAGACAGTGCCTAAGATTTCATATTGCAAGTTTTGCAAATCAGTAGGCCATAATGACAAAGATTGTAGGACATTGGAGTTGATGAGGGAAGGAACACCAGATACCTATAGGGTTCAGGCATAGATGATGACATGGAAAGCTTCACCACAGTTCAACCAAGTACCAACCCCATATAACATTGTGCCACAACAATATAACACCGTGTAGTCATAGTACAATACTACGCAACCACAATATCATTCTGTGCAGTATAACCAGGTGCCCTAGTATAACACACCGCGAGGAGATCAATATGGCTACAGAGGTGGAGGACGAGGAATAGGAGGCTTTGGAAGAGGTAGAGGACCAGTGGTGTGTCATAATTGTCAAAAACCAGAACACTATACAAGATAATTTCCACTTCCACCTTCGACCTGTATATATTTCCGTGCATTAGATCATGACACAGAAGACTATCCGACACTATTGGGGAAGATCTAGGAAAAGATAAATTAGAAAAACCAAAGTGTTCAGTGGATTTCTTATGAAGAAAGGGAGGATGGAAGAAATATCAACATAGTTACGTGTAGAGGATATAAGACAGGAAATGATGCAGTAAGATGAGATCCAACACAACACCAATGGGTGAAGAAGAATGTCGAACCACAAAAGCAGTTTGATGTGCAGAATGAAAAATATATATCAAAGCAAGCCATACAAGAATTCTTGAATCCATACATTGCATCTACATCAACTTCACATCATACTCAGGACATACCAACGTATGATATGCCTTCATCACTGGATCATACTAATGGAGCGCAACCTCTAGGACAAGTAAGTACCATAGAGACTTTTCTACAATCCTGTGTTAAGCTATCAAATGACCAATCATATGTTAAAAATTTTCAAAATATGCTAGAAAGATGTAACTCAGAGGGAGAGGGAAAATTAGAACAGAAAATAGTCAATCAACTTCATACACGAAGGAGGACAAGCAGGGAATTCATATTAAATGCTAACATTGGATATTTTAATATGGGGGACGTCATATTGGATTTAGGCTCTAAGGTGAATGTGTTACCCAAGAAGACATGGCAATGTATGGGAGATCCCACATTAGGATATTCACCTGTTCAGCTAAAACTAGAAAATCAACACAGAGTTCTACCAATTGGAAGGCTAAAGGGTGTGACAGTAGATCTAGATGGAGTGTGCACTAAGGCAAACTTTGAAGTAATAGAAATATTGGATGGCACCACACCGTATCCAACACTACTTGGATTGAATTGGGCGTTCAATAATCAGGCCATAATCAATTTGAATACAAGGAATGTGACATTCGAGTTAGGAGAGTATAGAGTCATTGCGCCACTAGACCCAAAAGAAGGAGAAAGGTTCGTAGAAACCATTTGTTTAGAGCTGGAGGAAATTAACTAGTTATACAGAACCACTGGGCAAGAAGAAAATTATGTGAATCCAACTGCATATGGGGTACTCAGTTGGATAAGTATCACATCATGTGTGTCAGACTCAGATAGAGGTTTGGAGAATTTGCAACAGAGATTACATGAAGTCTCCACAAGAATATGTGCAAGAATAGAACGTGTAGTAAGATGGGTAGGTACAGAGATAAGAGAACCTCCTAGATTTCATGGGGTGAATGAATTAGAAGAATTCCTAAAAAAAATATGAAGATGAAGTGTTACCAAATCAGGGGCTCTTATCTCTAGATATAGAACTCAAGGAAACACCTGCAATATGGTGGGGTGCATACAAGGAGACCATTAAGGACCGGTACCAATGCAAACGATTACTGCACATTTGATTCAGACAGAGCAGAAGAGAATTATGATGTAGAGATATGATGGACATGGGTCACCCCTAAAACACTTGAAGAAATGAATAACATTATGTATGATGACACCACCATAGGAATGGTCTCATCACTTTATTCATACACTAGAAGAAATCCTAGAAAATTGGTATGTGGACCAAGAACTGCGCAGAGGAACTGCAGAAAGGATAGTATTACATAAAAAATTTATAGTCACTTTCTCATTTGAACATGAGAACCCCAACATAGATTCAACACTCAAACATATCAGAGGGGTAATATTCATTCAAGAACCATAAGTTTAAATCATAACAGAGGAACAACAACATAATAGACAGGAAGTGAAAGAAATATTTCCATGCTACCATGTGTAGGAAGAAGCACCAGATGAAGAGGACCCGCGCAACATTCAGATAGAAAAATTTTAAGGTGAAATAGGGATGGAAGTTCCACCTCTAGAATCATAAGTGTTTTTTTCTCCAATCAAGATGAAGAAATTCAACATTGGGGAAACCGAGAATCCAAAAATGGCCAACATTGGAGACTCCTGGGATGAGAAAATAGTAGAAAACATAACAAAGTTACTGGACGATGACAATGACTTGTTCCCAACAACCTTTATAGAGATGAAAGACATAGAAGGAGAGCTAGGAAAGATGAATATACCTCTCAAATCTGAGGCTAGATTAGCCATACAATGACCATATAGATTGAACCCAATATATAAGCATAAAGTAAAAGCAAAAAATGACAGGATGTTGGAGGCTGGAATCATAGAACCAGTGGAGGAATCTGAATGGATAAGCCCTATGTTAGTTCAGGAGAAGAAGCAGGGAGGGATAAGGATATGTTTCGAATTGAGGAAGATGAATGATGCTTGCCTACATGACCCTTTCCCTACCCCTTTCATAGATGAGGTATTAGAGAATTTAGGAGGCGAGGAAGCATACTCATTCACAGATGGATTCTCAATCTACCATCAGATCAAGATATCCCCAAAAGACAGGTACAAGACCACTTTTTACATAGAATGGGGATCCTACTAGTACACATTCATGCCTTTTGGGATGAATAATGCACCAACTATATTCTCAAGGGTAGTCATAGCTGCGTTTAAAGAATTCATCCATCAGTTTTTAGAAGTATACCTAGATGATTGGATAGTATACATTATGTTGAAGGACCATGTACAAGTGTTAAGGATGATGTTGGAAATATGTAGGCAATGTTATATATCACTAAATATCATAAGTGCATCTTTCAAACACATTTTGGGATACTATTGGGCCATATAGTATGCAAACAAGGCTTGTTAGTGGATCCTGCCAAGATTGCAGTAATTGTCAATTTACCACCACCAAAATAAATCTGTCAGTTGAGAGAAACATTGGGACGCATAGGATACTACAGGAAATTCATAAAAGGGTATGCACAGATCATTGTGCCAATGGAGAAAATATTGAGGAAAGATAGTAAATTTCAGTGGAATGAGGACTGTTAGTGAGGATTGGACACTCTGAAAGAGAAGATGGTAATAACACCAATACTAGTACTCCCAGATTGGGAAAAGAAATTTCATGTGCATGTAGATGCATCAGCTATAACACTTGTAGCTATTCTGACACAACCAGGAATAGGGGAATTGAACCATCCTATACCATTTGCTAGCAGAAAACTGTCAGATTCAGAGCATAATTACAATACCACAGAAAGAGAAGGTCTAGCTATGGTCTATGCAATGCAAAATTTCAGACATTACTTAGTGGGAAAACATTTTAATATGTTTACAGATCATTCAACTCTCAAATACCTAGTTAATAAGCCAGTGTTGGGGGGAGAATTTATAGATAGTTACTTTTGTTCCAGGAATTTGACTTTGAGGTGATATTCAAACCAGAGAAGTTGAATGTAGGACTTGATCACCTATCAAGGATCACTAATGGAGAGGAACATACAAACTTAGAGGAAAACTTCCCCGATGCACAATTATTTTCAGTACAAGTAGCTTATGAATATTTTGCTGACATCATTCAATACTTGAGTACAAGGACCGTGCCACAAGAATTCAACAATGCGCAGAAGAAAAATCCGGTAGTCGAAGATGTAGAATATCAGTTGATTGTAGGAAAATTGTACAAAATGGGTGCAGATAGCATCTTGATAAGATGTGTACTTGTTGATGGGCGAAACAGTCCATTCGTCAATTGAGAGAGTGGAACTGGTCCGGGGTTGCCTAAATAACCCAAGCCATTTGGAATGGACCACCCTGGTGAGTTTAATGGCTCCGTTGGACGCTCTAAGGTCTTTAAGAGAACCAAAGAGAAACTAATCTAAACCAACTAAACTAAAAACTAACTAAAGTTAAAAAGGGAACTAAACTAACTAAAAATGAACAAACTAATTATTACACTAATCTAATTAAAAAAACTACTAAATAAACTAAAACTAAATACAACTATTCTAATTATTATATACAATCTACTTATTACTATTGTAATAACTCAAATCAACTATCTAATTACTAGCTGCAATATTACTTATTCACAAATGTACACTATAAACAATCTACAAATTTAATTAAAACCTGCAAAAATCATGTGTTTTCTGCCCTAAGACAACAAGATATGTTTTTTTATTTTTATATTTTATGAAGAAGAAATAAAACTACTGAAATTAAACGACCTAATGTAATTACTGAAATTAAACAACCTAATATAAATCTAATTAAAATTATTTCTAAACTAAACTACTTAATGAAAACAACAAAGAAAAGACTAGCTGACCTGGAAGCGCTCCTAATTTATCCTGTGTGTGATGACTCTGAAGCTGTTCGGCGGAAGTAAACTCGCACCGAATTGGCCCAAGAGCTTCTTGTAAATGATCTGTTGTGCTGCTCTTCGAGTTGTTAACAGGACAAACAAGACATAAAAGATCATAACAATCTTATGAATATAAATTTTCACAATAAGGGAAACCTGTTATGCAAGAAACTTATATTTGATAATTCAATCAATGAAGAAGATAAACCTATCATTCATAAACTGAATTGACAATTGTTATGTCTTTTAAATGTTTGGAAGAAACCAAATATGAATTACATTGATTAAAAATTATATCATTTGCACATGATCTAGATAGCTAAAGTAGTCATAAATCACAAACAAATTGATAATGCAAAACATGAAACAGAAACATTGATATATTGAGAAGCTAAAGCTATGAAAAAACACCAAATTATGCTTCAGTTTGTATTATAACTTCATATCCTTGTTCTCCCACGAATGAGGATGAACATTATTACAAAAATAATAAGTTTATATAAGTTTCTCACAAGGTAAAACTTCCTTGTGGATAATATCAAAATGTTTTACATAATCTGGGAAAAATCCCAAAATCAACTAAACTAAGAAACTAAAATGCAAGTGAAATCTTTGAGATATCCCCTAACTGCTCATAAACTCAATTGCAATTCGAATTTACCTGCAATAGGACACAAATATCCAATTAGAAAGATATTTCAGTAACAAAACACTAAAAAATTGATCCTACAGACTTAGCTACAGAATCATCTGATTCTGTAGCTAGTCTAAAATAGCATATAGAATCAGATAACAATCAAACCAAATCTTTTTTAAAACAATCCAATTTAATTTGTTTTTTAACAAATATTGAAATCGAATTACTAATGGCTCAAGCAAATGTATCATAAATCAAACCAAATCGAAAAGGATGCAATCGGGACAGGGTAAGAATGCTCTGTTTCTTCAGTTGCCATAAAATCAGGTCAAATCATAACAGGACTGTTAAATGAATGAAATCAATGGTTAACCAAATTGTATAAGATACGATGCAATCATAATCCAAAAAATCATAGTCGATTGGTTACTGCTGTGCAGTGTGCATAGGATTCATATCTTTTTAATCAAATGCCAATATAGAAAGGCTGTTACGACTATTATCAAAATGAAACATGCATAACAATGTCCACAAAACTTTGCCATAGATTTCGTTCGCTGAGTGCCAAACAGTTAACAGATATGATTGAAATAATGGTCGTAACCATCATTAACTCGTTATAGTCATAGCAATAGATTGATATCATTCGATCAAGTGTAAAGATAGGTAAATTGTTTCAATTATATTCAAAAGAAATCATACTCAATCAAATTTCATTATTGATCACCACACAGTCAACTGACAGGAGCGTAACAGAATTCATAATATAAACTTGGTAAATAATCAAGATGAATATAGCTGATTTTAATTATAGAAACAAATCGCCATGCTGGGCATAATCATTTCCGTTCAACAAATCAAATTTAAACAATATATTTATTGCAATATGAAATGCGCTGATAATCGCAGTCGAACGATGTGAATCGAACAGTTTTCACTTTGGTTATGCATTAACAGAATGATGTTCGAATTCGTCGAATCCGACATGGATTATAACATTATAACAGTTATGCTAACCATATCGTATAGAATATAACTAATTCAAATCGAACCATTGACTGCATTCAAAATTGGAATACCAGAGACAACCTATGTTTAGCAAATATTAACAACTTCGATTATCAACAGAGTTTTCAATTAAAACAAATCAAAACAAATCAAATCTATCCCATGATCACTCGAATCAAAGACAAATCCAATCAAAACTTAAACGATAATGAAAATTGATTTATCAAAACAAAATTATATACAAAAGTCCATGCTTATGTGACAGAGCAAACCCACGATAAAAACAGAGTTTATGATCATGTCATATAAATAGGTGAAAGTCATACCAGTGAGGCTGTTCGAGCTACGCCAATTTTGAATTGACGAATGTTGTTGCCGACTCCACATTCTTAAACAAAAATGAACCAGTTTTTCGTTGTTTCTTATCAGTGGATGGCATCTTTGCCTTTTGACTGGTGAGCTTTGCAACTTGATCCTCCAGATCGTGAATTCTGGACTGCAGCATTGGAACATCGAGGTAATACATTTCTAGCCATGAGCCACACTGATCGCATGGGGGAGAAGCCGGTTGAGATAGAGCAGGAAGGGGTTTCGATGAGTCTCTAGGGGTTTCACATGGCATTTTGATGCCTGGATAATTAGGATCATTTTGCAAGCAAGGAGGTAGGTTCTTCATGAAATCATATGCGGGTTTATCACACAGACCTTCGAAATAGGGATACTCGCTTGCTAGGTAGCGTTCAATCTCTGAATCAGAATCTCCACTCACCAAAATAGGTTCAGGGTTGACAGGTGCTTTTGGTTTGTTTATTGCCATGCGAGAGATTAACCGGGCATTTTTCTTACCTTTAGAATTGGCAATGGGTTTGGCTTTAGGCCTTTTGGCCACAGGTTTAGCAATTTCCACATCTGTGGTCACATAACCGGGTAGATCAACAAGTGGTTCGGGTAGGGGTTTGGGTAACAGAGCACTGTAAGGCACAGGGGGGACTGACTTACTCTCGCTCACCACAGGTTTTTCAACCTGTGGTGAGCTTGAATCATCAAAATTATTGCATTTAAGAAAATCATTCCAACAGTCCCGATGTAACCCCAAATGACAAACCATAAGCATTTTAACTAACCCAAAATGAAATAGGTTGTTATCGGCCTGATTTTGTTTGTACCTTTTAGCCATTTTAAACAAACTCCTATGTAGGTAGTAAGGCATATTAAGTTCATATCCCATGAAAACCATAAGTAGTCGAAGATGGTACAGGAAAATGAAACCATACCGGCCCTTGCAAGTAATGAATTGCTTGGTTACCATCAACAAGTCATGCCATCTTCGCTTTAGCATATTTGCAGGCAAACCCTTGTCACAGGAACTCACCCTTCATGACTGGAAGAGTAATGTCCACGGGACATCTTCCACCTTGCAATTTTTCGACCATTTCTGTCCGACAACAGGAAGACCGGTAGCTAGACTAAGGAACTGCTCGTTGATTTCCAACTGCACATCCCCAACCTTGGCTCGGCATCCATCGAAGGTTAATGCAAATTGTCGAGGCACGCTAGGGTTATAGCCATCAAAATTTTGAATGAACGAGAGCCATCCGAATTCTTCTAGGTCGCTATAAGCACCATCAAACATCAATAATGCATTGAATCCATTGGGTTCAGCCCTCACGACTGGAGCCATGGCGTGGGCGCATGGTAGGGTTCGGATTAAACATATAGGAGTAAAATCATTTTGGATAACCACTATGAGAACGATGAAAAGGGAGGTGAATCAATATGCGCGTGCGAAGGTGGTGGGTTAGTTCACCGCCATGCAAAACATTAATGGCACAGTACCATCCCTGTTCAATCAATCATAACCAAAATTAAAATTATTCGGCTAACCCACGGTTTAAACGGTGGACAATTATATCAATGTGCCAATGTATAGTTTGAAACCACGATTGTTCAACGTTAAATCAAACCCATAGTTTAAATATGCACCTGTAATAATTCAAACCATAAAATCAAAATCCAAAAGTTTAATCAATGCGCCATTGTCAAACCTCAAACTATTGCCATTCAATATCAAATCAAACTCATATGTTATATATGCGCTTGTTGTATAATCAAAGTTTATAAAGCATTGGAAAAAATCGATAAGCCAAGAGCTTTTGATAATAAGGATCATATCATATAAGAACCATAATCAATCATAACCCTTATATAATCAAGTATAATTCATGAGTTAACATGCTCAATGCCTTGTCAATTAAATAAAAGTCAAGTTGCGCAATTAAAGTAAAAGTGGGCAAAGTTTGAAAAATCATTCCAGCCACTTAACAATAAACCAAAGGTAAGCACCAATCATAATCTCGATGAGCAGATCATGACAATTAAAATAATGATGGAGGAGTTATCATGCTTTCAGTCGTGAAAACTAAAACAAGACCAAATTGCAATTGTCGCAAGGAAAGAAAACATCGTCTATTTGCAGAATGCGACGATAACTTGACATTCAAGAGACAATAGGTGTAGGCAGCTTATAAGGTAATGGGAAAAATTTAATTGGCTGGCAACAATGGTGACACACTGGGAGAAGCAGTTATCTCTGTCAAAAGAAACGAATTCAGATCAGGACAGCAAAGTAAATTTCAACTCAAAAACAACTACTAGAAAATTGTACAAACATCATCATTTACCATCTCTTCCAGTGATGTTTTAAAAGATGCAAACTAATAACAGTCTTAAGATCAGCGAGTCATGATATTAGTGATAAAATATTCAATGCTGTTGGCATGGCCACTGCTGCCAGCAGGCGTCCATTGCCTCGACAGGGTTGCCATTTAACCCACTCGGACGTCCGTATCCAGTCAAGAAGTTCTATATCAGAGTAAAGGACTTTTTAAAGAGGTTTCTTATATTTTTTCATAGATTTTCATTGACCCGACATTGCTTCCCTGCTAGCGGGCCTGTTCAGTACCCCGACGAAGTTGACTTGGCGCCATGCTTGCATTTACCCACTGCCAGCGGACCTGTTCAGTATCCCGACGGGTTTACAAACACTTCCCATAGCTCTTATTAACATTTTTGTTTTGTTTTTCTTTTATAGATAGATGAGCGGGGTGACACTGAAAAATCTTGGTATTTTATCATTTTTTTTTTATTTATTTTTTTGACCTCATCAGAATTTTTTAACACTGTCCTTTATTCAGGTCCAGAAATGTTTTATTTCTAAAACAACTTACTATGGTAGGGAGACATCCTTTTGAGTCATTCCTCTATGGAAAAGGGACAGTGTAAAAAGATTAAAGATGATCACGACAAACTTTGCTCAGAGATTGAAATTAGAAAACTTCTTTCAAACAACAAAATTTTCGAACATGAATATCAGTTTATAAACACATTACCGATGTTCATACAATCTTTCATAAGTTATTTCAGCGAAGAAATTTTTCTACGGTCTTTTTCTGAATAGCTCAGTACACCAGCATGCAAATGTTTCAAAAACGTAAAAAATTGATCAATTCAAATCAAAACGAAAACAAAGGCAAAACTACAAACAAAAGGAAATATTTACATAATATACAAGGGTATTAATCATGCGAAGTATCTTTTCAGGGCTTGGCCATTCACCGGATAGGTGTCAAGCTGCCCTTCAAGATTCTGTAATCGAAAGGAACTAGGACCCAAATTTTCAGCAATCAAAAATGGCCCAAGCCACAAATTTTGAAACTTGATGTGCTCACCCTTTCCTTCGTGCGGTTTGTCCCAATTTAAGACGAGACCGCCTACTTCAAAATTCCTATCAGAAGCAGAACTAGATTCGAACCAGCGTTTAATCAGTTGTTGATGTTGGTCTAACTTACGCTTAGCTTGGGTTCTTACTTCTTCTAACTTCATCAAAGCATTAATACGAATTTCTAAAGGGGGACAATCTTCTTCTTGAACTTTTTTTGATAATTGAAGCGAAGGAAGAAGAATGTGAGGTGGTAGAATGGCTTCTCTGCCATAAACAAGGAAAAAGGGAGAGTTACCTATAGCGGCTTTGGGTGTTACCATATCAACCCACAGTGCATTAAGCAATGCATTGTGCCAGTTCTTGTGATTTTTAGCCACGGTCCTCTTGATAATCTTGATCAAGTTCTTGTTTGTTGATTCTGCTAAGCTGTTTCCTTGAGGGTAGTAACTAGCAGAATACTTAAGCTTTATTCCTTTCTCCAAAGTGAACTCACTGATCTTAAGAGAGGAAAATTATGAAGCGTTATCAAAGACTAGACAATCAAGGATACCGAAATGAGTGATGATATTCGAATTTAGAAAAGCAATCACCTGACTTGTAGTAACAGTTTTTAGTGCGGAGGCTTCAGACCATCGAGTAAAATAATCAGTGGCTGTCACAATATACTTGTGTTGTTGTGAGGATGGAGGGTTAATAGGACCAATGATATCAAGACCCCATTGCTGGAAAGGAGAATCGACTGTGACGGGTTGCAAGGGGAAGGCTGGTTTTTGCAACCGCCCTGATGCTTTCTGGCAGATAATACATTTACGACACAAGGCATGGGCATCTCTAAAAAGCGTCGGCCAGTAATAACCAGCTCTTAAAACCTTATGAGCAGTGGTGTTTCCACCGAAGTGACCACCATCTTCTCCCGCATGCAACTCAAGCAAGACTTTCTCTGCTTCGTCCTTTTCAAGACAACGCATCAGTACGCTATCGTAATTCTGACGAAACAATATACCGTTAACTAGATGAAAGGAGGTGGACTTTAGTCTCAACGCTCTTCTTTTGGCAGGGTCAAGGTGACGGGGGGCTGATCCATGTTCAAGAAAAAATCTAATATCATCATACCAAGGACTTACGAGGTTTTGTGCGCAACAAATCAAACTTTGATCACGTTGTTCTAGGTTTGACGTATCATTATCTTCTCTCTATTCGTTTTCTGAATCAACTACCAACTTACATAACCCTTGGCCTCTCATGATCTATACTGGGGTGATCTCTAAGTCATACTCCTACAAGGAGGTGACCCAGTTGGCTCTTTTCTCTCCTAACTCCTTTTGCACTAACAAGTTCCTAACGGCGGGGTAGGGGACAATGACCTTCATCCTCGACTTCAGAAGATAAGACCGGAAATGCTTAACTGCTTTGAAAACAACGTAGGCTTGCCGATCAACTGTTGGGTAGTTAAGTTCAGCACCTTTGAAAGCAGAGCTCATAAAGGCGATGGGTACTTCGTTATTCTCGGAGTTCTTCTGAGTTAGGACCGTGGCATAGGAACGATCGGAGGCAAAAGTATAGAGTGTAAAGTCTTGAGAGAAATCAGGGCTCATGAGAGATGGAGTGTCTATTATGGCCTTCTTTATGTCATTGAAAGCTTGGTTTTCTGTGGGTCCCTAGTGATATTGGGTGTCTTTCTTAATCAGATTCTGAAGAGGCCTGACCATTTCGGAAAAGCTGGGGACAAATCTTCTCACGAAATTAATCTGGCCTAGGAAAGACTGCATGGATTTCTTGGAGGTAGGTGGGGGAAGTTTAGCGATGAATTGTGTCATCTCGGGGTCAATAATCATTCCATCACTAGACACAATGAATCCCAGTAATTTACCCTGTTCTACTGCAAATATGGACTTCTTGGGGTTCAAGGAGATGCCATATTTACGACATCGTAGCAGAATGGCTCGCAAGTGAGCTAGATGATCATTTTTGTTTTTAGAGTAAACGTTCACATCATCTAAGTAAACTACTACGGAGTGATTGATTAAGCCTCTAAAAGCAATATACATTGCTCTCTTAAAGGTAGCACCAGCGTTAATCAATCCAAAGGGCATTTTGTGATAAGCATAAGTGCCCCATGGGGTACGGAAGGTAGTTTTTAGTTGGTCTGGCGGAGACATCAAGACTTAGTTGTATCCAGAGAAACCATCCAGTAAGGATAGCCTCTCGGAACCAGATACTTGTTGCAAGATCTATTCCATGGGAGGGACAGGATAGTTATCTTTGTCAGACGCTTTGTTGAGGTTCCGAAAATTGACACAAAGTTGAATTTCCCCTTTTTTCTTCCGCACTGGGATGAGGTTGGATACCGATTGAGTATGTCTAACAGGAAAAATTATTTTAGCACTTAGGAGTTTATTCAATTCTTTTTGTACGGTCGGTTCTAATTTAGGATGCATTTTTCTCAGTTTCTATTGGAAGGGCAAGGTTTGGGGTTTCATCGGGATGACACGCTGTATAATATTAGGATCGAACGTTTTAAGATCATCGTAAGTCCATGCAAAGACATCCTTGAATTCTTTAAATAATTTAATAAAAGCAACTTTTTCTTGTCTAGAACATCCCAAGCCTAGATTGATACACTGAGGATTTTCACTAGTTCCTAGATTGACTTTTTCATAAGACAATGAGGAACTGTTGGTTTTGCAATTGACTGTATTTTTAAATTTATCTTCAAAATCGTAAAATTTTTCTAGTCTAACAACAGATTTGGGTATGAAATTTACCATGTCCAATAGAGCTTCAGGAGATTTCGGGTTAGGTATTACCGTAAAGTCGTGCAAATTGTCGTCGTGCATTTGTTCATCTATCATTGCGCCTTGAAAGGTTTCTTCCATGTGCAGAAAGTTAATGATTTTTTGATCATCATCAAACACTCTCCAGTTTGTGATATTGTCAGGAACCGATGGTCGAAACAATAGCTCCACGAAAAATGTGTTTGGGGATAAGCCTTCTGCAGGAAGAAGTTTAGAGGCAACATTAGCTAGTAGATGTGCTTCAGCATTATTTAATCTAGGAATGGAATTTATATTAAAAGCAGAAAATTTGTTCATTAAACTCCATATCTCAGACTGGTAACATTTGAGATGCGGGGTAAGACAGTGTATAGAATCCCTTACCTGTCTAACCACTATCTCAGAGTCTCCGAATACAAGTAGATTTTGAATGTTCATGTCTAAGGCTTTTCTGAGGCCTTGCAGTAAAGCCTCGTATTCTGCAGTATTGTTAGTGCATTCAAATTCTAGTCTACAAGCCAATAATGTTTTGTTACCTGTCAGATCAATGATGACACAGCCTGCA
>JASDQU010277213.1:677-14929 GCA_032191745.1 Picea mariana | reverse complement strand
TCTTAGGAACTTGGTTGGTCTTCAAACCAAAGTTTGAGTTTCTCCATTCTTGATTCACCTTCCTTGTGTCCTCATCATGAATTTCATGGGATGCATTTTCACTTTCCGGTCTCTTCTCTGTTACAAAATTTTTCAATACTTCCATGATCTCCCCCTTTAAACCATCTATCTTAGTATCCAACTTAGCTTCCATTGAATCCATCTTAGTATCCAACTTAGCTTCCATTGAATCCATATTATTTTGTAGTTCATTTATGTCCCTACGCATTTCTTCACCTTCATCAAGAGTTCAAGTAGGATTTTCTGGAGGTTTATTTGGTGTAGAAATTCCTTTTTAGGGTGGCATGTTGGCCAAGTATCACTTTTGAACCTTGATTTTGAGGTGGTTCGGCTAGACAATATTTCTTCTGTTGTATCTCCCAATTTTCTGCCCTTCTAGGTATGAAACTTTATTTTATGTATTTCTCTAATATTTCTTCTCTGCAATGCCATGGGTCTGACCAAAATTGGATGTGCCAAGTGGAATTTACGGTAACTTCCCCACAACTTGTCGATTTTTGGCTTTTCCAGAAGATCTCACTTGTATATTGTTCCCCACACAAAATAATTGATATAAAATTCTGAAACTCGCACCAGAAATACTGCAGGTTGTCCGTGATCCAATGAAACCAGTCCCATGCAAGTTGGATACTCTAGGAAGAAGTTATGATTGTTTTACCTGGAACACCTTCTTGAGACTAGTCAATAGGACTAGTCAGATACCCTATCTTACACAGGGTGTATCTACAAATTTAAGATGACCCAGAAGCTAAGATTTTTATCACAAATACCTTACTAATTTCTGTAAATAGCCTCTAGATTTTAGGTTCTGAAACGTTACATAAAAAAAATTATAGCGAAAATTCCTCAATGACTCAGTTCAGGATGATTCCATAACCCTATCTTGTATAGGATGTATCTCCGAAAGTATAAGGCTTCAGGAGCTGAATTTTGAACCCAACGTACCTTGATCCGTCTACTAAATATCCTTGAAATCGTTCCTTCTGAAACATTGTAGAAAAAAAGTTATAGCAAAAATTCCAAGGTGTCTCAGATGTAGCAGCGAAACCCCAAGACCTTGAGCTCTGATACCATATGTTAAGAACCAAATATCAATATAGCATAGAAAATCCTCAAAATAAGTACTCAACGCCTTGAAAAAGAAATAATTTCAGATAATAAGCCTCTTCTAGGGGGCAACCTCCTTTTACCCCACTTAAATGTTCAAGTACAAGATGATTCAAAATGAAAATGTCTCCTTCGTATATATAGGAGACTAGGAGGTACAATTACAACTAATGGCCTAAAGCCGACATAAATAAAATAACATTAATAATATAATATGCCCCAATCAAGGGGTAATGAGCCAATATTAGGGCTTAACATCAGTGTTTATCACGATAGTATCAATAGTGATCTTATGTTCCTAAAGCTCAGGAGAGATAATGAGAAGATTCTACAAAGAATACACACACAGAAGTAGAGCACCAAGGTTAAGATGAGGAGGAAAATTGTACAAACAAAACCTGTATAAAAGCCTACTTTACAAAGAAAACCTTCATAAAGGATCAAGAAAATGAGAACAATTCATCCAGAATTCGGATGCAAAACCCGACTGTCAGATACTAGAGGAAACTTATGTAAAGAAGAGGAGAATCGTAGTCGTATGTTGAATATTTGGGAATGATTTGGATCATGAGGTCTAGATTAAATCTAGACCTTCAAATCGAATACTAAGAGTCATGGAATGTCGATCGTGGAAATGACTTATGCATGGTCATCCCGACTTTGACCACTTCGGATAATATCGACCAAAGGAAATTTACATGAAGGAATTTTAGTCGAAGCCAAAGTTTTCCGAAGTAAAAGTAAGTCGTTGGATCAAAGGAGAACTTTGAGATCAATGATAGTTGTTAGATCAGGGTTCTGTAGCAGCATTCAACTCTGGCGCTGACTACTCTGGTGAAAATAGAATTTGGATTAACCCGGATTCCCAAAAGACACAAATCCCTGGAGCCCTGGAGCTCCAAATGTCCCAAAGTAAATAAGGTCCATCAGATTTGTGCAAATCATGGTGACCATTGGATGAACATAGGTAGTTCCAATGGTGGTCAAATTCGATGCTAACCACTCCGACGAAAAGGAGTCTAGAAAAGGTAAAATTACCCGAAGTTCGAAGCCCCGAAGTCACAAACTACGGTCAACTCTGACACTGACCACTCCAGAGAAAAAGAGACTAGAACAGGTAAGTTTATTCGAAGTCCGAAGCCCCGGAGTCACGAACTCCCATCGACTATTGAATCAGGAAATCCCATCAACCGTTGATCTGGAGTAAAAACTGTAAGAGCGTGGTCAACTCCGGCCTTGACCTACTTTGGTGATAAATAGCTCATATAAACCATGAACCCTCGAACCCTGGAGTTATGGAATAAACAGAAGTCGCCGATCAAGACAAGAAAATATCTACAGTTATAGATCTATTTATCACTTCATCAATAATCAAAGGATGGTATAAAAGGTGCCAAAACTCCTGAAGCCATGAAGTAAGACATGTGGAAGAAGACAAATAAGACACGTGGCCCAATTAGATGGTGACAAGTGTCAGGCTCTATTTGGAACTTTAGGTTTACGAAATTCATGAATCCAGGTGACACGTGGAATCCACTCAGCCAGTGCCACATCAACAGTGACGTCAGGAAGCCACATCACTTCGGGAGTATGCCCTTCGGGGATATCCAGGTCCTCCTACCAGAAACTACCCAAAGCATTGAAGAGTGAAGTCGAAAAATAGCGGTGGTTGTTGATCTAAGATCCTCCAGGATGTATCATGATCGTTAGATCAAGTGTAGTGGAAAGTTATAGTAAGCAAGAATCACAAGGTAATACTAATCGTTGATCTACTTTGGGATCATTCTCGACCGGTGATCAAGCATAGTGGAAGGATAATGTAAGGAGTACTAAAAACTGACAGCAAGCAGTCATCACAGACTTGTGACTTATTAGGTAGGTATACCTTCACAGGGATTGAACTACTTCATAGTTTGAATATCCCAGAGTCCCGGAGTGTCGAAGCCCATGTCGGCCTAAGTCTAATAGTCCTAGCTCTTGGTCATGTGGAGGTTCTTAAAAGAAACTCGAGGGCCAAGTTCAATACTACACGGAAAAATGAATTAATCCCCTGGATCTT
The DNA here is from genome assembly GCA_032191745.1 of Picea mariana. Classification (NCBI taxonomy): domain Eukaryota; kingdom Viridiplantae; phylum Streptophyta; class Pinopsida; order Pinales; family Pinaceae; genus Picea; species Picea mariana. Next base: position 11,703 of record JASDQU010277213.1, on the reverse strand, counting down.
AGCAGAAGGGAATATTATAAATATGTCAACAGATTACTCATATGTACTTTGACGAATTGTACTTTGGGAAGGCATACTCTGATAAAATGCAAGAAGGATAATGTCCGGAGGACTTGGTTCCAACATTGGTCTTGTAATAAAGGAATAAGGGTGAAAGAAGAGGCGTTATGAACAACACTTAAAATGGATAAGCCTATGGTTTTGAGCCAACGGTCATTTGAACATTGGGTTGAAGGAAGCGCCTCATACAAATTTCATTTATGTAAACAGCTTAAGGTCTATAGAGTAATTCGACAGAGAATTAACACCATAACAATACAGAGAATCAGTAAAAAAATAAAATATGATCTGTTGGCGAATAGAGGACGCATCAGAAGCATGAGAACGATATAATGAGTCGATCCATATATGTGATCAACTCATGAGGACAAAGTTCAAATCAATATTAGTTAGTTAAATGAAGAGGTGCAATGGTTCATGTCAAAAAGACACATTGGTTCAATCCTATACTGGTTGAAATACTATATAAACCAGAAGTGGTGGTGAATCTAAGTGTGTCTTGGTGGATTAAATATATATGTGTATATAATGGATTCAATGGAATTGCATTCTATCAGGTTGGTGCATGTTTACAAGTTGAGTCTTGTCATGAGGATTGGATTCCTCACATCTAAGTTGCATCGAAGATCAGCAAGATGGGTCTTGTTATGAGGGTTGGATTCCTCATTTCTCAGTGGGATCTGAGAACTACAAGTTGGGTATTCTATCAGAGATTTGGATCTCTCATATTCAGTTGAATTCTAAGATATTAAAGGATTGATTTTATTTTTATTCATACAAGTTATATAAATAAAAGAAAGATATTTTATCTACTTCATACAGTTTGTGTTTTAGACGTTTATGATTAATTAATTGAACTTCATATCTTATTCAATTAATTTAGTTAATTTATGAAAGTGTGAAAAGTAGCCAAAATTTCTAGACACTGATTCACCCCCCCTCTCAGTGTCAAGTGTACATTTCAACAATTGGTATCAGAGTGAGTGCCTTCTGCACAGTTTAAACACTGGAAGGTAGATTCTAAAGAAATAGGTGGACAAATGGCTCTCTTCACAAATGAAGCTTCATTATTTGATGGAACATATTACTCTTCATGGAGGGAAGGAATGAAATAATATCTGAATTCAAGAGGATCTGTTGTTTGGGATTCAGTGGTATCTAAACCTTGGTACTCAACTACCTCAAAGAACAAAACCAAATATGTAAAAGAAGCAAAGAAAAATAATTCAATGGGATTAAATACAATCAAGAATGGACTTTCAAATCAAGTCAAAGAAAATATGGGTCACTGCACCTCTACTAAAGTGTTATGGCCCCAACTAGAGAATTCTTATCAAAATACAGAACAAAACAAATAAATGGAGAATTCCAATCAGTTTATAGAACCAAACTCAGAAATGGAGAAATCAAATTAGATTCAAGAACAAACTACAGATAAAGAGAATTATGGTAAGAATAAAGAACAAAACACAGAAGAGGACAATTCCATCAAAGAATTGATGCAAACCACAGTCATCAACAGAAAAGACTACTACATCAAGGAATTGATGAATACCTCAGTATTCACTAAAGAAAAACTATTAGATTTTAAGAATGATGTTATAACTACATTTGAAGTGATTAGTATGGAACCAACAAATGGTCTATATATTGAAGTTACTAAGGATGTTCTTGGCCAGCTTGAATACATAGTTATGTGCACTTTTGAAAATTTGGAGAAACTTCAAAAGAAAGATATGTTGCTACTATAATAGTTAGATCAATCTAACCATGAAGAGAATGAACAAAATATTCAGCTAGAAAACAAAGAAGAATAAATCAAAAGATTGAAGACCGAAGTTGCTAATCTAACAGAAGAAATGGAAGAATTAAGTAAACATGACAATAAAAGAAAATAAGTACTAGAAGAGATAGAAGAAATGGTCATCTGTCTAAAAACTCAACTTGAAGAAACTAAGAAAAATGAAGAAGCCCATAAGAACCAATTAACTAAAAGAGAATAATCATGTCATGTGTTGGAATTGGAAATTATTGACATCAAAAAGATAAATGAAAGTACTAATGCAACTCTAATGACTCAAATTGAAGAATCTAAGAAAAATAAAGAATCACATAAGATCCAATTAACTAAAAAGGAAGAATCATGCCACAGGTTTGAATTGCAATTTGTCAACCTCAAAATGATTCAGCTAGAAAACAAGGAAGCAATCAAAAGATTGAAGAATGAAGTTTTTGATCTAACAAGAGATATGGAAGAGTTAAAAACATATGACAAAACTAATAAATGCACATAAGTCTTGGATGATATAGAAGAAATCATCATCAATCTAAATAGTCAACTTGAACAAGCTAAGTAAAAAGAAGAAGCCTTGAAGATTCAATTGACTAAACAAAAGAAACTTGTCACATGCTGGAAATGGAAGTTGTCAATCCCAAAAAGAAGAATGAAAAGAAAAAAGAAACTATAAAATTCCAGAATAGATCAGTTATCCTAGATAGGATCGGGAACAGTCAAAGACCAATTGATGACAAAACCAGTCTTGGATACAATAAGAAAGAAGAAGGTGGCAAATGGAGCACCATTCAAAAACATAATAAAGGATCATTCTCCTCAAAAGAAAAAGGTACAGTCACAAACCTAAAACAAACCATGAACTTTTTCAAGGAAGGAAGCTATAAAGGTCAAAAAAAAGAGACATATCAGGAGACAGACTTCTCATGTCACAGCAGACCCAAGTATGGAATCACATTCAATGGTTATTGCTTTTCTTGTAATAACTTTGGTCACAAACCATTGGAATGCAAGAGTCCTGAAAAGAAAAATTCAAGAAGGTCCAATAACTCAATGAGATATTGGAGATGCAATTATGTTGGCCACACAACAAATTTTTGTCATACAATGAGATATTATAACTGTGATAGGTTTGGTCACAAATACCAAAACTGTATAAAATAAAGAAGTCAAACCATCATAAATATTTCATACAAGTCAGGAAGAAAATATAATGAAGGTTGGAAGAAAAGAAGAAATGACAAATCTCAAAGAACAAATCTAGAAAAGAAAGACCCTACAAACAAAATATCTCATGAAAAAGTATGGAGAAGAAAATCTGAAATAGAAAACAAGAGAGATGATCTGGCACCTGAAAATGAAGAAGTTTCACTTACACAGAATAGTGATGGATCTTCAATAGCATATTAACCAGAAGAATTGAGCAGTGAAAATCTTGGAAGTTTTCCAATGTTATTTTCATGAACTACTAAATTTCCCCTTAGTAGAAAATATGTATAAAAGGAAGGAAAATCATGATTAATAATATGGAGTGCATAAGCCTGGTTAGAAGAGGATTATAGCCTAACTATCATGAAAAAATAAAGCATGTTTTAAGTAGTTGAGGCAGTAGTACAAACAAGCATATGAAAGGACCAATTCAATCTTATTTCTAAGGGAGAGAAGTTGAAATTGGTTTCTGTAGAGCCAAAGGACTGTGAATAAGATATTAAATTGGTTGAAAATTGGAAATTAAATTAATTGGTGTCGATCAATGGTATTTTTGTGAAAGATCATAATATCAACAAGAACAAAGAAACATAAGATTAGTGAGATTCACACCCTTGTCCTTTAGGACAAAGGAGAATACAATAAAACCATATGAAACAGTAAAAACTCAGGGGGAGTATTTAATGTGGTCATCAAATGAGGAAGTCTTTGATTAGGTTTAAAAGACTTGATCACTACAAAATTGGTATCGATAATACTACCCATTTGAACACAAAAACCCAAGAGATTGAGATAACAACTGGCACATTCACAGGGGGAGAAAATTAGTAAAATTTTAACTCTTTGTCATTGATGTCAAAGGGGAGAAAAATAGTAAAACAAATTTGGTATCATTATTTGGTATAAGTAAAAGTTCAATCCTCCAAATGAGATCAGTAAGAGGGGGAGAAAAAGTATGTGTTTTACATATATGTTTCCCTCAATGCCAAAGGGGGAGATTGTTGGAATTATTAGTTGTGTGTTGTCATTGATGGAAACATGAGTCAAACATGTACAGTAAATAAGAGGAAAAGGAAGATCACATTGGGGCTGAGGAATATCACCTTGGGACTAAAGCAATTCATGATTAGTGTTGATCACGATAGGATCAACAGTGATCCTATGTTCCTAAATCTCAGGAGAGATAGCAGGGAGATTCTACATGTTTTATTTGTACACTTTTCCTCCTNAAATAAGAGGAAAAGGAAGATCACATTGGGGCTGAGGAATATCACCTTGGGACTAAAGCAATTCATGATTAGTGTTGATCACGATAGGATCAACAGTGATCCTATGTTCCTAAATCTCAGGAGAGATAGCAGGGAGATTCTACAAAGAATACACACACATAAGCGGATCAGGAAGGTTAAACTTAGGAGGAAAAGTGTACAAATAAAACATGTATAAAATCCTAATGTACAATGAAAACCTTCATAAAGGATCAAGCAAACGAGAGTCGTTCATCCAGAATTTGGATGCAAAACCCGACCGTCAGATCATAGAGGAAACTTGCATAAAGAAGAGAATAATCATCATTGTCTGTTGAAGATTTTGGAATGATTTAGATCATGAGGTATAGATTAAATATAGACCGTAAGATCAACTACTAATATTCATGGACTGTCGATCATGGAAATGATGTACGCATGGTCAGCCTGACTTTGACCACTTCGGATAATATCGACCGAAGGAAATTTGCATGAAGGAATTTTAGCCGAAGTCGAAGTTCTAAAGTAAAAGTAAGGCGTCGGATCTAAGGATAACTTTGAGATCAATGATAGCCATCAGATCGAGTTGCGTGGAAGCAGTCAACTTAGGCGTTGACTACTACGATGAAAATAGAATTTGGATTAACCTTGATTTCCCAAAGATGCAAAGCCCTTTTGCCCCGGAGCTCCAAATGTCCCGAAGTAAATGAGGGCCATCAGATTTGTGCAAATAATGGTGTCCATTGGATGAAGATAGGTGGGTCCAATGGTGGTCAAATTTAGTGTTGACCACTCCGGTGAAAAGGAGTCTAGAACAGGTAAAATTACCCGAAGTTCGAAACCCCGAAGACATGAACTACAGTCAACTCTGGCGCTAACCACTCCAGAGAAAAAGAGACTAGAAGAGGTAAGTTTATCTTAAGGTCGAAGCCCTAGATTCATGAATTCATATCGACCGTCAGATCAAGAAATCCCCACAACCATTGATCTGGAGTAAAAACTGTTAGAGCCTAGTCAACTCCGGCCTTGACCTACTTCGGAGATAAACAGCTCAGATAAACCATGAACCCTTGAACCCTGAAGTTTCGGAATAAACAGTAGTTGACAATCAAGACAAGAAAATATCTACAGTGATATATCTATTCAACACAGCAATAATCAAAGGATGGTATAAAAAGTGCCAAAACTCCTGAAGCCATGAAGTACTGAAACCACGAAGAAATACATGTGGCAAAAGACAAATAAGACAGGTGTCCCAATCAGATGGTGACAAGTGTCAAGGTCTAGTTGGCACTATAGGTATACGAAAGTCACGAATCAAGGTGACACGTGGCAGCCACTCATCCAGTTCCATGTCAACAGTGACATCAGCAAGCCAAATCACTCCAAGAGTATTCCATTCAAGGATATCCAGTTCCTCTTATCATAAACTACCCGAAGCGCTGAAGGGAAAAGTCGTAAACTAACGTTGGTTGTTGATCTAAGATCCTATAGGATGTTTCATGATTGTTATATCAAGCGTAGTGGAAAGATAGAGTAAGCACGAATCACAAAGTAATGCTAATTGTTGATCTACTTCAGGAGCATTCTTGATCGGTGATCAAGCACAGTGGAAGGATAGTGTAAGGAGTACTAACAACTGACAGCAAGTAGTCATCACAACCTTGTGACTTATTAGGTAGGTAAACCTTCGGAGGGATTGAACTACTTCAGATTTCAAATATCCCAGAGTCTCAGAGTACCGAAGCCCATGTTGTCCTAAGTCTAACAGTCCTATCTCTTGGTCATGTGAAGGTTCTTAAAAGCAACTCGAGGGCCAAGTTCAATACTACATGGAAAAATGTATTAATCCCTTAGTTCTTATCCGAAGGGCATATGACAAATATGTCAACAGAGTACTTATATGTACTTCGACAAATTTTACTTCAGGAATGTGTACTCTGATAAAATGCAAGAAGGTCGAAGTTCGAAGGACTTGGTTCCAACATTGGTCTCGTAATAGAGGAATCAGGGTGAAAGAAGAGGTGCTATGAACATCGCTTAAAATGGATAATCCCATGGTTTTGATTCACGTTCATTTCAACATTGAGTTGAAGGAAGCACCTCATACAGATTCCATTTATGTAAATAGATTAAGGTATGTAGAGTAATTTGACAGAGAATTAACACCATAACAATACAGAGAATCAGTAAAAACTCAAATATGATCTATTGGTGAACAGAGGATGCATCAAAATCATGAGAACGATATAATGATTTGATCCATATATGTGATCAAATCATGAGGAAAAAATTCAAATCAAGATTAGTTAGTTAAATGAAGAGGTCCAGTGGTTCATGTCAAAAAGACACATTTGTTCAATCCTATACTGGTTGAAATACTATATAAACCAAAAGTGGTGGTGAATCTGAGTGTGTCTTGGTGGATTAAATATATATTTATATATAATGTATTGAATGGAAGTTCATTCTATCAGGTTGGTGCTTGTTTACAAGCTGAGTCTTGTTATGAGGATTGGATTCCTCACATCTCAGTTGGATCGAAGCTCAACAAGTTGGGTCTTTTTATGAGGGTTGGATTCCTCATTTATCAGTTGGATCTAAGAACTACAAGTTGGGTATTGTATTAGAGAGTTGGATATCTCATATTCAATTGAAGTCGAAGATATTAAATGATTGATTTGATCTGGTGTTTTGGATTCAGTAGTATCTAAACCTTGGTACTCAACTACCTCAAAGAACAAAACCAAATCTGCAAAAGAAGCAAATAAAAATAATTCAATAGCATTAAAGGAAATCCAGAATGGACTGTCAGATCAAGTCAAAGAAAATATGGGACACTATGCCTCTGCTAAAGTGTTATGGCTCCAACTAGAGAATTCTTATCAAAATATAGAACAAAACAAAGAAATCGAGAATTCCAATCAGTTTGTAGAACAAAACTCAGAAATGGAGAAATCAAATCAGATTCAAGAACAAACTATAGATAAAGAGAATTCTAATCAGAATAAAGAACAAAACATAGAAGAGGAAAATTCCATCAAAGAATTTATGAAAACCCCAATCATCAATATAAAAGACTACTACATCAAGGAATTGATGAATACCTCAGTATTCACTAAAGAAAAACTATTAGATTTTAAGAATGATGTTATAAATACATTTGAAGTGATTAGTATGGAACCAACAATTGGTCTATATATTGAGGTTGCTAAGGATGTTCTTGACCAGCTTGAATACAAATTTATGTGCAATTTAAGAATTGGAGAAACTTCAAAAGAAATATATGTTGCTACTACAAAAGTTAGATCAATCTAACCATGAAGAGCATGAACAAAATATTTAGCTAGAAAACAAAGAAGAAGAAATCAAAAGATTGAAGACTGTAGTTGTTAATCTAACAAAAGAAATGGAAGAATTAAGGACACATGAAAAGAAAAGAAAAGAAGTACTAGAAGAGACAGAAGAAATGGTCATTTTTCTAAAAACTCAACTTGAAGAAACTAAGAAAAATGAAGAAGCCCATAAGATCCAATTAACTAAAAGAGAAGAAGCATGTCACATATTGGAATTGGAAATTATTGACATCAAAAAGATAAATGAAAGTACTAATGCAACTCTAATGACTCAAATTGAAGAAGATAAGAAAAATGAAGAAGCACATAAGATTCAATTAACTAAAAAGGAATAATCATGCCACAGGTTGGAATTCGAAGCCATCAACCTCAAAGGGATTCATCTAGAAAACAAGGAAGAAATCAAAAGATTGAAGAATGAAGTTGTTGATCTAACAAGAGATATGGAAGAGTTAAAAACATATGACAAAATGGATAACTGCACATAATTCTTGGATGATACAAAAGAAATAATCATCAATCTAAAGACTCAACTTGAAGGAGCTAAGGAAAAAGAAGAAGCCTTGAAGATTCAATTGACTAAAAAGGAAGAAACATGTCACATGCTGGAAATGGAAGTTGTCGACCTCAAAAAGAAGAATGAAAAGACAAAAGCAATTATCAAATTCCAGAATAGCTCAGCTATCCTAGATAGGATCTGGAATAGACAAAGACTAACTGATGACAAAACCAGTCTTGGATACAATAAGAAAGAAGAAGGTGGCAAATGGAGAACCATTCAAAAACATGATAAAGAATCATTCTCCTCAAAACAAAAAGGTACAATCAGAAACCTAAAACAAACCATGAACTTTGTCAAGGAAGGAAGCTATAAAAGTAAAAAACAAGAGACATATCAAAAGACAAAGTTCTCATGTCACAACAGACCCAAGTATGGAAGCACCTTCAATGGTTATTGATTTTCTTGTAATAACTTTGGTCACAAAGCATTGGAATGCAAGAATCTTGAAAAGAAAAATTCAAGAAGGTCCAATAACTCAATGAGATGTTGGAGATGCAATTATGTTGGCCGCACAGCAAAGTTTTGTCATACAATGAGATGTTATAACTGTGTTAGGTTTGGTCACAAATCCCAAAACTACAGAAAATCAAGAAGTTAAATGATGATAAATAATTTGGACAAGTCAGGAAGAAAATATAATGAAGGTTGGAAGAAAAGAAGAAATGGCAAGTCTCAAAGAACAAATCTAGAAAAGAAAGATCCCACAAACAAAATATCTCATGAAAAAGTATGGAGAAGAAAATCTGAAATAGAAAACAAGAGAGATGATATGGCACCTAAAAATGAATAAGTTTCACTTACACAAAATGGTGATGGATCTTCAATAGAATATCAACCAGAAGAATTGAGCAGTGAAAATCTTGGAAGTTTTCCAATGTTATTTTCATGTACTACTAAATTTCCCCTCGGCAGAAAATCTGTATTAAAGGAAGGAAAAACATGATTAATAATATGGAGTGCATCAGCCTGGTTAGATAAGGATTATATCCTAAGTATCATGACAAACTAAAGCATGTTTTAATTATTTGAGGCAATAGTACGAACAAATAGATGAAAGGACCAATTCAATCTTATTTCTAAGGGACATAAGTTGAAATTGGTTTTTGTAGAGCTAATAGACTGTGAATAAGATATTAAATTGGTTGAAATTGGAAATTAAATTAATTGGTGTTGATTAGTGGTATTCTTGTGAAATATCATAATATCAACAAGAATAAAGAAACAGAATATTAGTGAGATTCACACCCTTGTCCTTTAGGGAAAAGGAGAATACAGTAAAACCCTATGAAACAGTAAAAACTCAAGGGGAGTATTTAATGTGGTCATCAAATGAGGAAGTCTTTGATTAGGTTTAAAAGACTTGATCAATACAAAATTGGTATCAATAAGACTACCTATTTGAACACAAAAACCCAAGAGATTGAGATAAAAACTGGCACATTTATAGGGGGAGAAAAATAGTAAAAGTTTAAATCTTTGTCATTCATTTAAAAGGGGGAGAAAAATAGTAAAACAAATTTTGTATCAGTATTTGGTATAAGTAAAAGTTCAATCCTCCAAATGAGATCGGTAAGAGGGGGAGACAAAGTATTTGTTTTACAGATATGTTTCCCTCAATTCCAAAGGGGGGAGATTGTTGGCATTATTTGTTGTGTGTTGTCATTGATGTAAGATGAGTCAAACATGTACAGTAAATCAGAGGAAAAGGAAGATCACCATGGGGCAGAGGAAGATCACCTTGGGACTTAAGAAATTCATGATCATTGTTGATCACGATAGGATCAACAGTGATCCTATGTTCCTAAACCTCGGGAGAGATATGGGGATATTCTACAAAGAATACACACACAGAAGCAAAGCTGCAAGGTTAAGCTTAGGAGGAAAAGTGTACAAAGAAAACATTTATAAAATCCTACTATACAAGGAAAACCTTCATAAAGGATCAAGCAAATGAGAGTCGTTCATCCAGAATTTGGATGCAAAACCCGACCGTCAGATCATAGCGGAAACTTACGTAAATAAGAGGAGAATCATGGTTGTTTTTTGAAGATTTGGGAATGATTTAGATCGTGAGGTATAGATTAAATCTAGACCGTCAAATCAACTACTAAGAGTCATGGATTGTCGATCGTGGAAATGATGTACACATGGTCAGCCCAACTTTGAACACTTCAGATAATATCGACTAAAGGAAATTTGCATGAAGGAATTTTAGCCAAAGTCGAAGTTCCGAAGTAAAAGTAAGCCATCAGATCTAAGGAGCACTTTGAGATCAATGATAGTTGTTAGATTAGGGTTGCATAGCAAAAATCAAGTTTTGCGTTGACTACTCCGATGAAAATATTTAGATTAACCAGGATTCCCCGAAGATGTAAAGCCCCGAAGCTCCAAATGTCCCGAAATAAATGAGGGGCATTAGATTTGTGCAAAGCATGGTGACTGTTGGATGAATATAGGTGGGTCCAATTGTGATCAACTTCGGTGCTGACCACTCTGGAGAAAAGGAGTCTAGAACATGAAAATTTATCTGAAGTTCGAAGCTCGGAAGTCACGAACTACGATCAACTTCGATGTTGACCACTCCGGAGAAAAAGAGACTAGAATACGTTGTTGGACAACTGAGAGGGGGGGGGTGAATCAGTTGTTTCCGTGCTTAAACAATTATGGTTCTTTTAAACTCTTTGTAGAGACACTGAATGATAATCACAATAATGCAGGGAAATAAACAATGGCACTTTCAGCATCATTCACATATATGAGAAACACAGAGACGGATATTTCCCGAGGAAACCCATGCAGG
>JASDQU010277212.1:0-12835 GCA_032191745.1 Picea mariana | reverse complement strand
TTCTAATACCATCTTTTGAAAAACAATTAAGCTTAAATAGTTTACAAAATTCTCATACGGATCGGCTGAATCTTTCAGGGAACTACTCCTGATGGAAATGAAATCGCTGTGAAGAAGCTGTCTTTAAAATCTAAGCAAGGAAAGAGAGAGTTTATGAATGAAATTAAACTTGTAACTAAAATTCAACATCGAAATCTTGTGAATTTACTGGGCTGTTGTGCAGAAGGATCAGAAAGATTGTTGATTTATGAGTATTTACCGAATAAGAGCCTAGATAAAATCCTCTTCGGTAAATAACTTCCATGTATTATATATGTAGATAAAAAACATTAATGTTTGAACAGACTTATTTCGATCATGGTAATTAATTAGTGTGAATATGGCTACAGATCCCAACAAACGCATCCAGCTTGACTGGCAGAAGCGTTACAACATCATACTAGGAGTAGCTCGTGGGCTTCTCTATCTTCATCACGATTCTCAACTGCGGATTATTCATCGTGATATTAAAGCAAGCAATATTTTGTTGGATGGAAAGCTGAACCCTAAGATATCAGATTTCGGCTTAGCAAGACTTTTTCCAGAAGACGAAACTCACGTCAGCACAAGGGTTGCTGGAACTTAGTAAGTCAAGTCTCTCAAAGGTTTTAATAATTTGGCATGCATATGCTTTACTTTATGGTGATTTAATTTCAAAAAGTGGTTGACATTTAATTTTAAAGAGTGATTAATAGTATCAGGAATAATTTTAAGGATGAAAATTTATATTAAAATGTAGAAATTTGAATTGGATTGAACTGAACTTAAGGATGAAAATTTATATTAAAATATAGAAACCTGGGCTGATCTTACTAGTCCTTAATATGCTAAATGTAAATATTTGACAATAGTTTTGTAAAAATATTCAAATTTCTAAAGATTTATATAGTTTCTATAAAATTTTGACTATTTTTAAACTAAAATAATTTTATTCTATAAAATTTAGTATGATGGTTTTAAGAAAAAATGGAAATTGATTAATATTTTTTGAGAAAAACATAAAAAAATTAACTCATTTACCAAATTTAACCCCTAAAATCATATATAAACCTTATTAAATTTACATTGTCTATTAACTCTTTTTTTATTTTCTAGACTCCAGGACTGAGTGTCCTTTGCATTTAACTTTGACTTTATCATTACTCTATTATTCAATTTTCCCTCACATTTTAATTTGGATATGCAGCGGGTACATGGCACCAGAGTATGCTTTGCAGGGGCAATTATCTGTAAAAGCTGATGTCTATAGTTTTGGTGTTTTTCTTCTGGAACTTATCACAGGAAGAAAGAACACTGATTTTAATCTCTCGCCTGAAACGCAGATACTTTTAGGATGGGTGAGATACAGTTTCCATCGTTATATACAACTGGGCAATTGAGCATATCTACTTTAACGAGACCATGTTATTATGTTTATCTATTTTAGCCAAGTATGAGAGCAGGGGTTTCACTGCTAATTTATTTTGATATGAACTGAACCCCTCGTCCATTGGCTTCAGTACTAATCCACAATAAATCTAAATTAAGGCCGATATAATGCAGGCATGGAGACTATACCAAGGAGGAAATAGTGAGCGGATGATTGATCAATCAATAATTGAAACATGCGATAAGCAGCAAGCGTTGAGATGCATTCATGTCGGTCTTTTGTGTACACAAGCGGACTCATCACTTCGTCCACCAATGTCTACAGTCATTATGATGCTTTCAAGTGATTCTGTGACAGCCTTACCGGATCCCACAAAGCCAACTGATTTAGCGGTGAGTTCTGTTACGTCAAACACCCAATCCACCAGTTCTGGCTCTGGGTTGCCACATGCTTCTGCAACCAGATCAGCCCCTTCATCAATCACTGAATTGGTACCCAGGTAATTGCAAATTCGGCATTACAATAATTGCTTTTTACCAAATGTGATAATAATTCCATCCTGTAAGATTAAGTTATGTGTTGAAACAAAAAGGAGGATAAATGTAATTCCGGTATGAACCCTGACCCAGATCCAAACCTGTATAAACGTTTATGATTGTTCTTGTTAACCCAATTTAAGCATTTTTGTAACCCAGTTAAGTCATATTAATATACATTTATTTTTATTTTTAGATTATGAAGAAACATGGAAGTTGTAAGGGTATATTTTTCAAATCATTTTGTTTATTTATTTATTTGTGAGAAATTTTTTGGTGAAATTGTAATTTTTCATTAATTAAACTGCATTTTTCAATATATAGATAAATTCATCATTTACTTTTTTTTTTTTATGAATAATTAACATTATGTAATTTCAACAATTATATCTCTATCCATCATCAAAAATAGAGAGAAACCTCTGTCAATTCCAATTTTCGGTAAAAAAAAAAAAATCTATGTGAGTATTCCAAATGATCTTGCCTTGGACCGAATAAACCCGAGGTGTTGCTAAAAGAAAACGGTGAATGAGTTACAATTTTAATGATTTTTCAAACAACTATATCTACAATTTCAATGTTTTTTTCTGAATTTTGAACTAGATTTTATGAGAAAGTCTGACTTTTCTGAAACCCCCAAAAAGTTAAAAAAATCGAATGTTTAGACTATGGCTAGGACAATATCTCCAACCCTCATGGATTTGACGTCGCTGTTGAGAAACACTTAAAATTAACTGTCGAGTGATTTAGATTTGACTCCTTATCTGAAAAAACGGAGGTCAATCAAGGATCGGGTTTCGACGATTACAAATGCCGGATACAAAACCAAAATGCAATGATATTTGTCGATTATCCAAATGCAAAGAGGCTGTGGGCCCATGCAAATTGGAAATGCGAAATGCTATCATGCTCAAGGCCCACGACTTTGGTTTCGGAGTTTTGGAAACTAAATAACTCAGTGCACTCCAACAAACAAGTCTCTAATGCCGAAATATCAAAATTTTATTTAAAATGATTTTCCAGATCATACACGTTCTAACAAATAAACTTGGAATGAAAATGGGACCGGGTTCGCAATTGGTAAAAACAAATAATTATTGTGTTTACTTAAAAATGAATTTTAAGAGAATGCAAAACAGTTTCGATTCAAAAATGTGATTCTTCAGATCACCATATCATTACAATCCGTTCTTCATTTATTTATACTAACACAAATTGCCTCTACGATTTTAGAAATGATAAAATTTGATGAAGGTGGTGGTAGAATTTCGTTGCCTTCAAAGGTTAAGGTGGCCACCGTTTAGAGTAATTAAATCTTCGAGTCTTGAAGGGTCAAGACGACCACCGATTCACAATTTAAACAGGGGCGGTGAAATGATTAATTTCTGACATACTCCCTCTTAATCATTTCAGAGAAAAACAAACTAAAACAAGTAAAACAAAATTGCTGTAAACAATGCATTACAGCTTGCAGACCCCAATGTTTCTTCTATGGATTTTAAACAGTTCATTTCCCAAAGGCTTCGTAAATATGTTTGCAAATTGTTCTTCAGACCCGCAGAACTGAACATAAATTTATTTTCCATTTACCAGTTCACGAATGAAATGATACCTCGTATCAATGTGCTTACTCTGTTTGTGAAAGACATGATTCTTTGATAGTGCAATGACAGATTTATTGTCACAAACAATTTGAGTTGCATCATTTTGGTCATGCAACAATTCATTCAAGACTCTTCTCATACACACAGCTTGACATGCAACTGTTGCTGTTGCAACATACTCTACCTCAGTAAAAGATAATCACAATGGGTTGTTTCTTTGATGCCCATGCCACTGCTCCAGATCCAATACTGAACATATACCCAGATGTTCTTTTCCTATCATCAATGGAACCTATTTCTTTGATGCCCATGCCACTGCTCTCAATCCAAGATTGAACATATACCCATATGTGCTTTTCCTATCATCAATGGAACCTGCAAAATCACTATCAGTATATCCGTTCAGCTCAAAGTTCAAGTTTGATGTGTATCAGATACCAAAATCAGTTGTTCCAGCAATATATCTCAGGATCCTCTTTCCTGCTTGACAATGAGTATTCTTCGAAGTCTCCATGAATCTTGAAATCAAACTTACTGCAAACATGATATTAGGTCTGGTTGTTGTTAAGTACATAAGGCTTCCAACCAGCCTCTTATATAGAGTTGGATCAACATATGATCCCTCATCATACTTGCTCAATTTAATACCAGTTGCCATTGGTGTTGCAGCTGGCTTGCAATTCAACATTCTAAACCTTTCCAGCACTTCATTTGCATAGTTAGTTTGACAAATGAAAATGCCATCATTAGATTGATCCACTTCAATTCCAAGAAAATATTTCATCAATCCTAAATTAGTCATCTCAAACTCTGTTTTCATGGCATTTTTAAAGTCTTCTACAGATAGATCTCCAGTGAAAATCAGGTCATCAACATACAAACATACAATCAAAATTTTACCTTCTTGGTTCACCTTTGTATACAGAGTTGGTTCACTTGGACTTCTGTTGAATCCAACACTGATTAGGTACTCATCAATCCTGCTATACCAAACTCTGGATGCCTGCTTCAATCCATATAAAGCTTTCCTCAACTTGTAAACTTTATCTGTATGCATATCAATCTCATAACCCAAAGGTTGTCTTACATAAACCTCTTCTTCCAAATATCCATTCAAGAATGAAGACTTAACGTCCATCTGATGCATGATCCATCTATTCTGAGTTGCAATAGACAAGACCATTCTCACAGTGTCAATTCTAGCTACATGAGAAAATGTTTCATTGTAATCAATACCGGGTTGCTGACTAAACCCCTGAGCTACAAGTCTTGCCTTGTACTTTTCAACTTCACCATCTGCACTCAACTTAGTCTTATAAACCCATTTAACACCAATACTTTTCTTGCCTTAAGGTAAATTGACAAGATCCCAAGTGTTATTCCTTTCAATGGAATCAATCTCCTCACGCATTGCTTTTATTCAGACATCCTCTTTAGCAGCTTCATCATAACTAACAAGATCATAAGCTATAAATGCAAAATTTGAAATCTGATCTACTTCTTCATTTTGATCATACAATTCTCTTAAGCTTCTAGTCTTCTGTCCTTTAAGTCTGTATTTTAATGAATCTAAAGTGGGATTTGAGTCGCTACTTACCTGTGAATCTGATTGATTTCCACCATGTCCAGATGGCTGACCACACTCATGAGTTCTGGGCGTTCTAAATTGAGATGGGCTGGAATATGGTGCTTGCCTTATTGGACTGCTTCCTACAGGTGTATGTGCATGTGGAACCATATTTCCATCTCCTTCATCTTTCTCAGCTCCATCATCGTCTTCACGGGGTAACACAACTCCCTCTGAAATTGATTTGTCAATACTTCCATCCCAGGCTTCATCTTCTTTAAATTGAACCTCTCTGCTGATTACATATTTCTGGGTGATGGGATTGTAGAGTTTATATGCCCTAGACTCTTCACTGCATCCAACAAAGATACATCTCTCGCTTCTGTCATCCAACTTCCTCCTCATTTCTGCAGGTACATGCGCAAATGCAACACATCCAAAAATTATGAAATGAGAAACTACAATGTCCTGATCATAAGAATCAACAAGATAGAGGAAAACATCAATGTAAAAGTTTATGAAACAAATTTGTTGAAGACCAAGAATAAAACAAAAATTTTAATATATTTGAAGAATAGGAAAATGAAGAAGTAAAGCAAGAAGAAGAGGAAGAAGAAGAAGAATGAGAAGAGAAGCAGCTAGAAGAAGAATAAGAAGAAAACAACCAACACGATTTTTAGACACCTTATAGAACACCTAACCACTAGGTTTGGAAGAATCATCCACCAGAACAAATCATTGGAGACAAAAGTGTCGGAGTAGAAACTAGAAGAAGACAAGCACAAACACCTGGACAAGGATATTTTTCATTACTGTCCATAGTTGAACAAAGTAACTTTGAGGAAGCAAGAAATGATGAACATTGGATCAAGGAAATGTAAGAATAAATAAATCAAATAGAGAAGAATGAGACATGGTAACTAGTTCCAAGACCAAAGGACAAAATTGTGATTGGGAAAATATGGCTCTCAGAAACAAGTTAAATGAAGATGGACATGTAACCAAAAATAAAGCAAGACTAGTGTGCAAAGGATATGCTGAAGTTGAGAGAATAGATTTTGAATAAACCTTTCCTCCCATGGCCATAATGGAATTAATCAAAATGTTCTTGGCTTATGCATGCTCCAAAATGATCAAAGTGTATCAGATGGACATAAGATCAACTTTTATAAATGGAGAATTAGAAGAAGAAGTATACATAGAACAACCATAAGGGTTTCTACTATCAGAAAAGAAAGACTATGTTTGCATATTGAAGAAAGATATGTATGGACTTAAGAAAGTTCCTAGATCTTGGTACTCAATATTGGATAGGTACTTACAACAAAATGAATTCAGAAGAGGAAATGCAGATAGTAACCTCTACATAAAAGTAATCCAAGGCAATATGATTATTATAGAAGTGTATGTTGATGAAATCATCTTTGGAAGTGATGATGATAGATTGAGTTAGAAGTTTTCCAAGGATATGCATAATGAATTTGAAATTTCCCTACTTAAGGAATTGACTTTCTTCTTAGGACTACATATATCTTGGCTAGATGAAGGAATTTTAATTTTCCAAACCAAGTACATTTAGGAAATGTAAAAGAAGTTCAAAATGGAAGACTGTGAAACTGTGAGTACTCCTATGGTTATCGGTTGCAAGTTGAGAAAAGATGATGAATATAAAGAAGCGGACCAAAGACTCTACATATCAATGATTGATAGTCTACTCTATGTGACACCTTCAAGACCACATATAATGCAAGCAGTTGGACAAGTCACAAGATTTCAAGAGACACCAAAGGAAATGCATGTTCTAGCAGTGAAAATGATCTTCATATATCATAAATGAACAATAGATTTTGAGATATGGTATCCGAAAGGAAATGAGTTAACTCTAGTCACTTACATGGATGCAGATTGGTATGGAAACATTGATGACAGAAGAAGTACAAGTGGAATGTATTTCTACTTAGGTGACTACTTAGTGTCCTGGTTGAGAAAGAAGCAATCTCCAGTATTATTATCCACAACAGAAGCAAAATATATCACAACAACAACATGTTCTATATCTCTATGTTTTGGGGTAGAACCAAAATAGACCGAACGACACCAAGAAATCAACTCAAATATCAAATATGCTAGATAAATGAAAATGCCAACAAAAGAAAGGCTAGAAGCCTACCTCTTCCGAAAGTTCATAGGAGACCACCGTTGAGCTCACAATACAATTCCTGATACCTACAACTTATCCTCAACATCCAATATACATAAGCATATAGAAAATGTATGAAATATTAACATATAAACTAGCATAATACATTAACATGTATAGCAAATTTACCCACAAAAAATAATATAAACATTTGCAACATATAATTGGATGAGAAAATATTATTTCTATTAATATAATCAATAGGAGTACATAGGTGACAACCTCCTTTATCAACAACTCGTCGAAACTGAGAAACTAAGTCCCTCCACCTGGGCCTTCACCACTTCAATCCTCTACAAGGCAAGCTCACAAGTTCTAGGATTAATTGGGTTCCTCCTTCACAAGATAGGGGGTTGAACACAAGGAGAGTTCAGACTTAAGGGATAAGGGATGCAGACTCAAGGATATAACATGAGGAAAAATTTCTCTAGAGTGTACTTGCTCTCCCCTTTTTCTCTCCCTTCAAGGCTTGTATATGGATCAATTTATAGCCTCCAAATAGAATTGAAGGGTCGAATTGGAGTGTTTCCAACATATGAAGGGACAAGGATAACAGATCCCATAACTTGGAATGGAAAATATGAAATATTTTAATTTTGAGCAGAAAACTTGATGTACGTGGGTTGTAATGGAGCAACTTGTGTATACACAGCCAAAATGAAATGATATCAATATAGGTATTGTGAATCTTTGTTTGAGTATGAAATGGTATTGTAAATCTTTGTTTAAGTATGAAATGGGTTGATATAGGTATTGTGAATCTTTGTTTGAGCATGAAATGGTATTGCAAGCATTTTATTATGTAGATGTAGTCTAAACGTCCAAATCTAAGGCAATATTGCTTAAATATGAGGATGGGTGAAAAGTTGGGATTTATTTGTGGTGATTAGATGCATAATAGGTCTAGATCAACCCATTTGTGTTCATCTAAGCTGAGTTTTACTTGGTTTCAAAACCAATATCTTTCTATTGTGTAAATTTGAAATATTTTCAACATATCTATTTGATGGATGTAAAATGATATGCAAACTTGATTAATATTTGAAAGGACCCTTGTCTTTGATCTTTATTCCATGAAGATATATTGGTGCATTGCATGCTTTGGGAGCCCAATGACGTTATTTATCTATATAATTCTTGAGTTGGAGATCACGGGTTCTACCCCTATTGGGTATTTGAGTTAGGCAAAAGAAATTACAATGTCCTGATCATATTTTCTAAATGGAATTTTGTGAATCCAAAGCTAATCTCTACAACCATGATTTTGGGGTTATCAAAATTTATTGCATGCTACATTGACCCACATAGTTTATTAGGTGGTGCACCATAGTGGTTAGGATTTTCATGCATCCTATTGGGATGCATGTGGAAAATATTGACACCTATCCTATTACAACTGGTTCAGGGATTTGATGAATAGACTAAGTTGATTACAGCAAGTTATACTCTATTTTGAAATATTTGTTCCAAAGCTACCTTAGATATTACATTGTGGATTTGAATTATTACAATTCCCAGTATTTCCCTTATGAGGGGATGATTTATAACATTATGATGGTTGTTGTAATGGGTTACTTGAATATAACCAACATTGTTTTCTTTCCTTGCACATATAACTCATTTAAGGTTGCAAGGAGTTACATGCAAGTTATTTACAATTTGAATATTGGTTGTTGAGAAGGGTTGCATTGCCTTTTCTATTCATTTTTATAAATGATAACCATTGCTAACCCAAGGGATTTTTTATACCTCACGATGGAGATGGAATAAAGATGTTGGTATTGTTTCAACACACTCCTCCCTGCATCTATTAGCTCAAATAACTCTTGTCAATTCCATCTAATTATCGTATTGAGTATAGTTTTTGGTATTTGATCTTATAAGGATGAGTCGAATTGAGCCATGTTGTGAAGGAAGGTTGCAGTTGAGAAGTGGGATTATAGGGATGCATCTTTAATGGGATGGGATTTTGTACTAATACTTCCATTATTGTTGTACTGCCTTGGTCTGATTAACATATGCTTGTGCCTACATTTAAGTAGTGGACCAAGGCTTGGCGGAGTAGATAAAAGAATTTAAAAATATCCCTCTTTTCAATGTTTGCATCCTTCAAGGGGGAACTATAAAAGAGGAAAGAAAAGCATAGCATATCACATGTTTGTTTATGCAATTTAGGTCTATCAATATTAATATTGTACAAAAATGTTACAATCTGTTCTTTTTTGCTGCCTTCCATAACGGAAACTAGGCCATAGAGAGATGAAAAATAACATCCATGTTATTTCTAATTTATTATGACTATATTGAGTTAGTATGGAAATGTTATGTGTTCCAAGTAAAGTATAGAACATAAAAAAAAAACATGAAAATTGGCAACTAAATAACACTAGAAAACATAGATAATGACAATGGCTTAAATCCATTGAAAGTTATAAACAAAGTAAACTTAGCCTGAGAGGCTTGGTCAAGTGGTGATTGATGCTTCTTAGCATGCTTGTTAACATTTGAACCTAGGTTTGCTTCTATGATTATGGGGTTGGAGGAGGTTATGTGTGATCTAGGGGTCCCCCTTACATTTCCTAAGTTTTCCTTGTCATTGGATTGTAGTTCAGAGACCTCAATTTTGACCCCAAAGACCATCCTAAACACCTTCAAACTTAACTTTCAAGAGTGCAATCCCGGTGAGGATTTCTAAATTATAGGCTCCTTTGTCCTCCACGAATTGAGATATAAAGTCTTTGGTAATCCAATACATCTCTGTTGATCAAAATATTTTAGTGTCTATGGTCTTGGAATAACTAAGGTTGAAAATATAGCCACTATGCTCATGTTCAATGTGCTCCCTAGATACCTATTTTATTCTCTATTTAACCACATTTTCCATATCTTCCACTTCCTATTTAATCTCTTGAGTGAATTTTTCCCTAAATAGTCATTCAGCCTGATAGGCTACCTTCTGAGCTCACATCAAGTTTTGGGATGGAGGGTCAAGACTAGGGGGTCGGGAAGTGGATCTTTTTCTTCCCCAGGTTCTACTCTTACTCAACTCTAAGTACTCCTCAACAGACAATTTCACCATGATGAATAGAGGGATGTTCACAAAGGGAATGAGATGATACAGGGGTGCGAAGGATAAATAAGTAATTCGACCCCATTTTTCCCCACCTTCCCTCTTTGGAAAAACATGCATAGATTACCTCCCATGCTAGAGAGGACACTGTACCAAAGAAAGACACAGATCAAGAAAAATAGTCCAACCAAAATTGAACCAAAATTGAATTAGTGACAACAACACACAATACTATCAAAGATAGAGCAAGCTTCTAGACTTACATGCCAATTCTCGTGGTGAAGAGAGGGACTAGGACCTGAGAATCTTGAGGATTCTATTTTCCTCTTCCTGGCCTCAACACCATGTATTTCGATGTTGCATACCTGAATAAGAGGGTTACCTCCACCTCAAACATAATGGCTGAAACTATTATCATTTCCTCATTATCACTACATCAACCTCCCACCGGACACAACGTCATAGCCATCAAACTCATCGTCTTGGCTTGTTTTAGCCTGACCTCCATGCGCTCCTGGGATTAATTTCCCTTCTTGTGTACATGTCAGCCTCCACCATCGCATGTCCTCTGAACGCCACCTCACATTCATATACCACCCCATCCGAGTGACATAATCTCTCTTTGTTAAATTTAAACATAAGAATTTATTATTTTGCAAATTATAAGTATTATGTAGAGTTTCTACATTCAATTTTGATGTGATGTATATTTTATTAAAATGAATTATAAGTATTATGGATATTTTTTGCGTGATTTATATTTTATTAAAATTTTATAAATGTAGTTTGTAGTGAATTTTTTTTCGTTGTTAAAATTGGATTGTACATAAAGTTATAAGTGTTTTTGGTTTAGAATTTTGATTGAATATTTTGAGAATGGGATAGATTTGGAATTATACAAAATATCTATGTGTGTTGTTATACATAAAGTTATAAGTGTTTTTGGTTTAGAGTTTTGATTGAATATTTTGAGAATGGGATAGCTTCGGAATTATATAAAATATCTATTCATGTCGTTTGTCAGATTTTTATCATAGAAAAACGATTTGTTTGTTACAAGATTAGTTTATTCCCATTGCTTTCACCTAACCTACTTGTTTAGACAAGGTTAAAATGTGCATAATAACACTCATGAACTATCAAAATAAAAAACTTCCTCATTAATGCATGCACGAGCTTTGCAAGATTTGAAAAATATGCCCTTGCAACTTCCATGTTTCTTCCTTGATCAATAGAATAGATGTATGTCACTAGTAAACTTTGAAAAGTAATATGACTTGACTTCTTTTATTGAATATGATGGGGTATTGTTTTTTGGAAGAGGTGTGTTATTCATGAGATTTGTATTGCTATTAATTAGCATATCTTGAGTGGGTTTAGCAATTAAATACATATTTTTCTTCATAGGTCATGTGAAGTAAGATACACTATATGTACACCTTTATCAACTTAAATAGTCAAAGTGTTTAGTGAAAGGTCCCTTTCCCATCAAAAAATAGTTTCATATATCAATTTAATTTATTGAATATAATGGAATATTTTTTATTTGGAAGAATTGTATCAAAAGTAGAATGCATATGTACACCTTTATAAACTCAAATAGTCAAAGTGTTTAGTGAAAGGTCCATTTTCCATAAAAAAAAGTTTCATACATCAATTTAATTTATTGAATATAATAGAATATTGTTTATTTGGAATAATTATATCAAAATTAGAATGCATATCCTCCTTATTGGTTATTCAAAATTCTCCTTAACCCGAATATACATTCCACATAAATAATATCCCACCCTAATTAATAAACAAAATCAAATTTCCTTAATGCATCGACTTTATTTATTATTCAAAATATTCTAGCTTGACTTATGTTGTGCCTTGGTGGTTGGGAGGATTGGTTGCTAACCTCCCCACCCATAACTTTCTTATTTATGGATCAATGATATATAGGACCTTCTTATTTGTGGGACAAGGGATTTTCCTTTATAATTTTAAAGATAGGATCTTTTCTAATATTTAGTTTTGTTTATATTCTAATATATTTATGTGGTACATAGACTTCATTAATTATTCAAAATATTCTAATACCAATTATGTTGTGCCTTAAAAATAAATATATACTATGTATGACACAACTCTTCTACATAAATAATATTCCACCATATTCAATAAATCAAATTGATATATGAAACTCTCTTGTTTTTTAACAAAAAATCCTCTTCAAAAGTTTTGACTATTTATATATATATATATATATATATCCTACTCCACTTTACATAATCTATTAAGATATACATGTTCTTCACTATTAAAGTCAATTAAAATATATTAATTAATATAAATACAATCTTATGAACAACACACCTCTTCCACATAAAAACAATACCCCATCATATTCAATAAAAAAAATCCAATGATGAGGGTAGGGGTGGGGCATAAATTAGAGAAAATGT